>JAFBJT010106227.1:52496-73243 GCA_016785325.1 Chascanopsetta lugubris
CAGAGGTGAAAAAGCTGCTTTGAAATGAATACAAGCGCTTCATCAGCCACAAAGGGGAGAAAAGGCAAGGCTGTCTCTCCTTAATTCAATTGTGCGATGCATTGACGCATTATTTAAAGAAGAGCGCCGCCTACGTCGCAGTTTGTGCATCGTTCACATTTTGGGTTTTTTTGGGCACGGCGGCTCAATTGATGTATTTGCCGTGTACCTGTATGAGAATGCCGTGACATTTGCGGAGGGACAAGTGCGTCATGGGTGTTTGCCAGGAAACAATCGAAGGAGATATGAGCTTCTGAGTCACGCAATTCATTTCCTGACATTCGAGCTCATTTATCACCACAGAAATCAGTTATTCCTCTTCACCTGTGTCCTCCACACCAGCGTCCCGCCTGTGATCTCAAGTCTGTGTCAAATCTTCAAGCGGAGACCAACGAATAAGAAATATCAGTAAAAAGGTCAAATGCAGGAGACTCTACCGTCTTAAACTCAACTGCCATTGTTGACAGATACAGGCCATGAATCCAGGAACCATACGTTAGAAGGGTGGACAGCAAATATGTTGGTGAATCGATACTTTGTCTCATTCCTTGTTGATCACCATAATCTTCTTCAGCTTCGACACATCTCGGGATTCACTGCAGTGCTACGTGCTACAACCCAAATCTGAAAACTACAATTGTTGGCAATTGATTTGTATGTTGTATGTGCGTCAAACGTCAGCCAAGGGGTGTCAAACATAGGGCCTGCGGGCTGAAGACCGGCCCGCCAGGGGGTCCGAGTACACTTCTTTCACCAAAGTAGTGTGTTGCATCCAAACAAAGGGAACATTTTTGTGTTGTTGTTTACAGGTAATCATGCTATGATTTGACTGTTCCAGCCAAGTCGACACCAAAGTCCTACACCCCCCGGTGCACAGCTGCTCACTGCACCAGGGAAAACCCAACACTGACCAACAGCTCCTGATACACAGTTGCAAACGCAGTACGGTCAGAGGTGGCAGACCATGCCGGGTCACCGGGACTGGATTCAGTATGTGACTCCTTCATCACAGAGGCTTGTCCCACAGCGTCACTTCAGCCCGGCTTTGATGTGCGACGATGGTATGCTGAGGCTGTGCTACTCTCGCGGAGTCACTCGGGCTGGAGTTGATGTGACAGCCGAGGCAGGTTAAGGTGTCACACACCCCCCCCCACCCCCCCCACCCCCCCACCACCTCACCCTCTACCACCTACCGCCCCATAATGTACCAATCCGAACATTGCATTGTTAATTGATGAGAGAGTTTAAGAACAATAACAAGAAGAGTGACGGCTGTCTGCGGACGTGTGCGCACAAACATACATGTCTCTAGTCAACCTTATGATCGTTATCAAAGCAAAGGGGAGTTACGCAACGTAAAGGTGCCGTCCCTCATTCTTGAAAGGTTTGCGATGGCACGCTACTCTGTGAAATGATGCTATCACAGCACTTGTCAGCGGAGGAGACAGCGCTGGGAGGACAGCTCTGTTGACATCCGATACTTTCTCTGTGACTCGCTCAATTCTGGCTGTCAGTCTGTGACGAGAGCTTCAATTAATAAGGTCAAAGGTGTGTTTTAAAAACTATGGACTTCACCCTTTGGAGACATATCCCATTACGGCAAAAGTGCTGCACTTAAAAGGCAGATATCCATCGTACAGACTTAGAATTCATTCATTTATCTTCAAAGAATCAACATGCGAGTGGCTGCAACATCGTATGCACACCATCTGCACCCGCACAAGCACTTAATGTGGGCAAAAGCAGCTCCATGAAGAGTGGGAACCATATCGACATCACCATCGCGTTGTGTTTATTTAGCGTGGTTCCTGTTGTGGGATCAGCGAAGAGGTGGGGGAAGCCATATTGAGTCTGTAAAAGATCTGAGGGCAAACGGAAGTGGGCGAGTTAAGTAGTGTGTGCTGGTGGTTTGTGGAGGTTGAACGGTGCGTTCCGAGGGGTGGGTGTGAGTGTGTGTGTGTGTGTGTGAGCGGTTGATGGGGGCTGAATGGGGCACTTGTTGTTAAGAGGACACATCGCACTGATGGTGGCCCCTTCCCTCTCTTTTCTTTTCCCAGTATCTCTCCTCACGGGAAAGAAGAAACCAGGGGGAGCCGCTATAGAAAACTATAGTTTGTGATAAGATAACAAAGAAAGATCCAGCCCATTCATAAGGAATACCAAGCCCCTGGGACACGGACACACACACACACACACACACACACACACACACACATGCACACAAAAAAGCCAACAAGCTCAAAGTGGATTAGCCAGAAATGGTGTTGCTGCACGGCCGAGTTTCCACTCTCCTGCTCTCTGCCTCTCATCTCGTCCGTTTGACTGATGTTTATAGCACCAACAATGGACTGTTAACCTCACAGTAGCACTTTATGATGGCGAATGAGTCGCATGTTTATTAGGGGCAGCTGCTGAAGTTATGGCTCATTCTTCTCCTCTCTCCCTCTGTGCGATTTCCGCCTGAGACACAAAGTCCAGAGTCTGCTGCCAACGCACTGAGGATGACGCGAAGGACCAGTTCACCAACAGTCACAGCAGGTCAGTGACAGCTCTCACACACACACACACACACACACACACACACACACACACACACACACACACACACACACACACACACACACACACACACACACACACACACACGCCTGACCTTCAATATAACACAGCTGTGATTTACTCGGTAGCACCTCTCTCCACCAATAGATCCCTTAGATTCCATCATGTTGGACCAAATGTCCCCATTTTCCCTTTAATAGCACTTCAGATATTTAAAAATCTATTAAATATTAAAGGGGGGATGGAGGCACTACATTACTCTGTATGAAAATCAAATCCTGACGGTTCACCCATCATAAAAACAACCTACTGACAGGATGTTTGACATATGGTGCACGAACTGTTAAAGGGACAGTATGTCAGCTTCGGGGAAAAAATTGCATGTTGCAGGCGAACCTGTGGTAACTAAAGGTGTTTCTGTCCATTGTAGTCTTGTCTGAAAACATGGCGGCCTACGTACAATGGACCAGCTCCTGACAGGAAAATATAGGGCTCACTTGAGGATTATAAAAAAACACTGTTTGTACATTTAGGTGATGATACACGCATCAAAAAAACTCTAGTACAAGTATTGTCTGTCTACTTGTCCCAATAGATGAATTATTTGCACTTAAATCTTACATACTGGACCTTTAATGGAAATATTGTGGGTTTCAATGGAATTGCGTTTGACCTGAGAACATTTGATCAGCATTCTGTTTTGCTTTGGGTGTTTCTCTTTGTAAACATCATGCTTCATAGGTGTGCATAGTTTGATGGTAATTACACTCAAATGTCAACAGCGGTCGACTGACTCACATACTTGTGATTAACTGTAATAATTTTCACCCTGCTACTGCTGCTGCTACTGCAGCAGCTTCTGATGAATCAAATGAAATGAGACATGAAATAGGATAATTGCACTTGTGACAAAGTTTGCAAAATAAAGAAACGACACCCCCACCCCCCCACCCCACCCCCACCCCCACTAAAGAAAACAAGCTCATTTGAAATACTAAACGCACGAATGCAGTGTTGCACTCAAACAACACTTTGTTGGTAAGGACAACGAACGAGTAAAGGGAAAAGAAGGTGAGATAAGTTTGTGAAGTGTCAACATGGACGCCTGCGTATATCAAAAAGCTATGGGTATATCAGCCTAGGTGTGATGTGAGGGGCCGCCAGAGTCGCTCCTTTGTTGTGCGGAGCGGCGTTGCCCTCGGGGCTGAAGCAGCGTGAGTGTGAGCTACGCGGAGCTCTGGAAACAAGAAAAGCCGCTCTGTTTTTTGGATGGCTGTCTTGGCTTTGTATGAGCCCTCGCTGGCATGAAGTCAAGATCCTGCCCCTAGAGAGGGAAGATTAATGACAGCTAGTCACGGAAAGGCTTTACAGCGGCAGAGAGAGTTAAAAAAAAAAAAGAAGAAGAAGAGAGGAATACAGAGGGAGCGAGGGAGGATGGAGGCGGTGAACGGGGACAAAGGTGAGGAGCGGCTGCCTGGAGGTTTGAAGTGAGAGGAGAGGTTTTGACTAAATGATGTGTGACTCTGCTGGCAATGGTGCGTCAAAGTGAGAAGGCAATACAAACAGAGATTTAACGGATTAATGCAAAGGGTACAAACTTTCATAACACAAAGCACCGCGGCTGGAAGCACTCTTTCTTTCATTATGTCTCACTAATCTGGCTAATGTCCACATTACAGACCTGACAGCCACTTGACTCACACAACCTCCTCCTCCTCCTCCTCCTCCTCTGACACTCCAGCTCCATATGCACTCGACATCTCTGCCAAATCTCAGGTGAGAGAACGAGATGGCTAATTACACAGGTTTCTGTTTAGCTACAGTCTAGACGTTACATCGATTCGCCCGTCCTGGAATGACAGCAGAGCAGACAGCGCAGCGAGTCCTCGCCCGGGGTTGTTTTGTTGACTCGCCGCTGAGCTGTGCTGAAATCATGACATTCGTCCGCAGGCGAGGACGCGAAATGCCTAGCGCGTCTCACCGAACGGCCGAGAGGTGCCAAGTGGTTGGAATGAAAATAATGCAAATGCGTCGGGACGACAAATGGAGCTGTCACACGCGCAGATACGTGAACATGTTGATTTAAGAGCTTCTGGCTGCTGGAGCCCACAGCTGTTTTCAACGTGGAGAGATCAAATCCCACTGGGCTTTCCACGGCCAACTTTATGCGTCATGTCAGGCCCCCAGACCCTGACTCTAACCCCTGCAGTTCACAGGGTGGCCACGAGAGGCTGGCTCCGAAAGTGAGTCAGTCCCCATGGACTTCCATGTTAAAATGGTCAACTTTAGAGGTGAATTCCACGTGTTTGATTAAGGCCTGACCCGTTGCCCTCTGTGAATGAGCTCAACCTGTGCTCCACCTCTTTGCCGTTTTTGGATGAATCGGAAAGTGGGCGGAGTTAGGCGTCGGCAAGATGGTGACTGGCCCACTGTACAGCAGTACGTCTCTTCATTTGGAAAACAGAGCATGAGCGGTGGAGAGAACAGGGAGGCATTACCACTCCCTTTAAATAGAACATGGTCCACAGCTATGGTCCGATGAGGAGCCAAGAGCTGAGTGGAGCCTGATGCTGCCCAGGGCCGACCTCTCCGCCTGAACCCCTGCCCGAAACCCCAAACCAGAGTCCTGGGCTCCGGGGCAGACGCGGGTCACGGTGAACTCGCTCTCGTCTGGCTCCTGACCACACAGCTACTGACAAAGTCGTTCGTTTGTATCAGAGATTAAAAAAATGTTTAAAAAAAAGAGATCTTGCCCCACAGGAGAGCCAAGACAAAGTCTCGCAAAGACAAGAGCATGCGTGTGTGTGTGTGTGTGTGTGTGTTTTTTTGAAGCTGTTTACTCAATTCTGGAGCCATGCTGGATTCCTCCATGCTAATGCCTTCTGAAACGCTCCATTTCATGGTGCCAGGCAGTTCTGACCACAAGAATGATGGGAAAGTTATTGCTTCAAACCATTTTCTTCCAGAGAGCGTGTCTCTGAGCACAGAAACAAGAAAAACAGCAATATGAAACTCAGGTCTGCTCCCAGTCATAGAATTCATACTGAATGACTCTGGCACAAAGTTGACTCATAATGCAAATAGTCTGTGGCAATGATATTGGCAAAAATAGAATATGAAAACAATAATTGTTTTGTTTGCATTAAAGTGCTCCTGAAAATGCGCTCATTCCATTGCACTAAAACTGCACCCACACTTTTTGCGTTTTAATGGTGGCTGAAGGTCACGGGTTCTATTCCATACCCGTATATGAATGTGAATAGAGAAGTAGAGACTAGAGACTAGACATCAGTGCAAGTCCAACACACATGTCCGGAAATGGCTGAGGGGATCAAAGGGTCGGGGGTTCGATTCCCGCCTCCTCCTCCCCCCCTCTCCAAAAGCTGAGGTTTCCTTGGGCAAGAACCCAACGTTGTCCCGTGAACTCATTGATACAAACAGCTGCAAACAGATGCACATGTCTGAATGTTTGTGTGACTGGGTGAAAGTAAACTGTCCTGTAAAGACTTTGAGGGGTCTCTATATAAATACAAAGCATTTACTGTACCTTTAACTGACGAGCCCATGCAGTGTGTCACCCCTCACACCGATTAACAATGGAGTGCTAATGGAGTAGCACTGAAATTCCAATGACAGGACATTTGTCCAATCCTACATTAAAGTGTTTCAGCTATCTACTCGGGACAGCTGCACTATAGTTACATGGATACTCATGTTTATCAGCCATGGAAAGTACCAAAGATGTGCAACTGCCAAAAGAAATATCACCCAAACACATTTTGGTGTGGGTCGAGATTTACCGACTCCTTAATCACAGATTCTTCTTGGGCCGTTTGGGGGCAGACGAAGGTTTAAAGTTAAACGTGGAAACTCACTGCACCGCGCAACGTCAATATCCACTCTGTTTTATATCGGCTTCCTCCTCGTCCTCGCCCAAACTCCTGCAGGAACTGTCAGGCTCATTAGCGGCTAAATGCTCCTTTGTGTCTGTGGAGCAGGTTACAGTGCCGTTGACATTTTACAGCTTTTCCAACACTATGAAAGTCATGAGGGTGAATCAAAGCATTAAATCCAGAGGCCAGACTCCCCTCGCTACACGAGGAGTGCGGTGTCACTGCGCTGGAAGAAATTTATGATATTCCACTGACTGGATCCCTTCTGTATTTCCATTGCTGCACCTGGAGGAAATTAATTTAGCTTAGCAAAACAGACAAACCCCACAGCACATTTGAGCAGCGTCGTATCTGGCAGACTGCGGCCGGCTTTTCAAACCACAGCTGTTACAGTATCTCTGGATCAGTGAGTCAAATGTGGACATCGGAGCAGTCCATCTGTTTTCTATCGATCTGTTCCCAGTCAAGCAGGTAAATGAAATGTGTCCACCTCTCTGAGCCAATTCCTCTCCATATATTGTATTTCTATAACACCTGCCACCCAGTGTCCCAGACAGGCCGGACCCAGAGCAGAGCAGAACGGGCAGCAGGGCGCGAGGGAGGCACGAGGGGAGGGCTGCTATTGTTGGCAAAGGGCTACACTTCTGTAGGCTGGGGAATGTGTGGAGGTAAGAGAGCGGGATTAAAGAGAATAAATATTATTCTTTCACAGGACTGCATTGAATCAGCTCCGAGCGGCGTGTTTACAGCTGCGCACACTGGATGACATCATGCAGGGAGAAATGCTGCCGCACAGACCCGGAGTCAGAGTTAGAGATAGAACCTTTTTTCAATCCTGATACTGAAACGTGGATTTTGACAGATGCGGGAAATCTGTGCCAGAGATGTTTGGGTTGTTTTTTTGTTTGTTTTTTTAAATAAATAACAACTTCTATTGTAGCTATGTGCTTTCAAGCCTGCAGAGACGTGCTTAAATTGTTATAAGATCGATTGTTGGTGTTCACAAAACTAGCCGCACCCTTTGAAACTAAGGTAATCCATTTTGTACAGATCATAGTTTCAGCTGTGGGATTTTCCAGCATTGAATTCTGTTAAATTATTGACATTTGGCAAGATCTCCCATTTACGCCAGCTTTTTTGAAGGGGGGGGGGGGATGAACTTACAGACTTTGAAGTAAGAAATGAAAATAGCAACGATCCTTTCAAGTTGTGGAATCAGATTCGTCATTGCGGCAAAATGATAAAAAAAAAAAATGAACAGAAAACACCACGGTTCAATGTCCTGACATTTCCTTTACATTTATGGCAGAATGTGTGATCATAATATTGATTCTTTATCAGTGTGCTGAATGTATGTATCATCATGGTCATCAGCATAGCATACTGCCGTAAGATCCTCCCCATGGAGGCCGCTATTTAGCGGCAGCATGTTTTGAACAGTCACCTAGAATAGACCAACTTAAAGGGCTAATAAAGGCTCTCGAACATACAGGAGGTTGAGGCGAGAAGCACTTGGCTTTAAACTTCATCACTAGATGGCACTAAATCCTATATACACTTCCCGTTGACACAGATAAGTCCACAATATTAGGACTCTAAGCAGTCGGAGTGTAATCGAAGCTCACCGGGTCATTCTGGTTCGAGTCATTTCTACAGGGAAACCTGTCCTGGGAATTTTATGACTTTGACTCCAAGTTCTCGCTGGCTGGCATGACAGTCGGTGCCACTAATAAAATACCAGCGACGCAAAGGACTCGTATAAACAATTGCACCTACACTTCAGGGCTCGGAAGGTATTCGATACATATCTCCACGGGCTTTGTTGTCTCCTGTGACTGAGCTCAAAGGAATTCTCTTCTGTTGCGTTTGAGGGACAAACATAAATCTTTCAAAATGATAACACCACAGCATCCGCAGCTCTTCTGGGAATTGTGATCACGTCGCAAGATGAAGCTGTCACCCCAAAGTCTTTCTCTGAATATGGGTTCAAAGGTGAAGCTTTTGAATCTTTCAAAGAGCAGTTGAGCCAACATGGAGGTCATGTTTGTGTTACTTTCAGATATCAATGACCAAGGAGGTTCAAACTGAGAAATCAAGAGTCTGAATGTTAAAAAGTGCATTTCTAATCTGATTCTACTTAGGCTGGTGCTTAACTTCATTTCTTCTTAACTGGCCCGGCCTTTGTTAAGCCCAAAGCTTCCACTAAAGCCCGGGTTGTTATTATAGCATACAGTGGCTCTTAGTGGGAGAAATAAAATCTCTGATTGTTTGCTCACCCACTGGGTTTCAGTTTCCAAATCAGTTTCCAAAACGGAGTGGAGGGCCGGTGATTTGAGCCCCGACGGAGGCAGATTAGATTAGTCACATACAAGGACGGGACTTGGACTCTGTTCTCAAACTAATCGCTCATCCGCAATTTAATTTCTTTATCCCAGAATGCACATTTTGTGGCAGCAGAGATCTATGTACAAGCGCTCATTCTTAACTCAATATGTACATTCCATTCACATGTATGATAGCAACATGGTTCTGTGTTTTAAGACAATAGGTTTTGCATAAATGGATATGTGCGCGTATCAATAAAGAAAGCAGGTTATGAACAAATGCACCATTTGCAAGTCCACCCATGCCCCGCCTCTCCACAAGACTGGCCCTGCCATTAAACCAGCACAGATGACATCATGACCTCTGGAGGATGATAATGATCACTGTCCATTAACCCGCCACACATCGCTGATGCGTCCTTCATGCATGAGCACCCACCTTCCTCTCAGACGGACCTGAGGAGGGTCAACGGTAGAAGAGGGGGTCTCGAAAATCCAAATGACGTTCAGGCGCACAGCTGAAGACATCCACCAGAGCTCCTAACATCTACGGGCATCAGGATTCAAACCTTTGATGTTCAAAGGACTGCCACCATCTTGTCCCACGCTCAAACATCAGTCCTTCGTTGGTTGACCAACGGACGAACATCTACCCTCACATCCATCTCCCATGGGACTGGTCCACCCTGCACACAGAGGGGGAGGAGGAGGAGGAGGAGGAGGAGGAGGACTGGAGATGTGGCTGAGGTGAGGTGCGTGTCATGGAGGGGGCTGACGCCGTCCACTCAGTCCCACGGTGAGACGGAGAGGCGATAGTGGGTCCTGAGTTACAGGGCACAGAGAGGGCAGTGTCTGGGGGGAGAGTGGAACTCTGATGAACGGGCACAAAGGGACCATTGGTTTGGCCGAGACGCAGCGGGAATCCAGTCGGAGTTCCGTGGGAAGAGTTGAGCTCAATGAGACCCATCTCTCGCTCGCTCGCTCTCTCTCTCTCTCACACTGTCTCTCACTCTCTCTCACTGTCTCTCTCTCTCTCTCTCTCTCTCTCTCTCTCCACACTTCACAAACAGCACCCGATGAGTCATTATTTCAATCCAGCGTTTCTATTCTGCTGTTGGGGGAGTAAAACCAACTAAATGCTGGGTAATGAACGGAGCATTTAAGAGCAGCAGAGAAAATGAGCTGCGCCTCTGGAATCGATTATGTGTAATTATTAACATCCACTTTTAATGGATTTTTTTTATTTTTTTTATCTGTAACGATGAACAGACATGACAGGCTGAATTGCCAGAGCTGTATCATTGATTGTCTGCATATCAATACCTGGAAACTTTACTTCCTGGCAAATTTGGGTCTTACTTAATCCCAACCCCCGGGGCCAAGTTCGCCCTCAATTTTATCTGCATCGTGACCGGGGCCAACACATGTTGCAATCCAGAGCGCAGCCGTTCCCATGAAACACAAGTATCAGTCTGGTCCAAAAGCACAACACACAAATCCCATTGTTCTTCATCGTGCAACACGGAACCTCAGCAATCAGGCTTCAGTGGGGAACTCACATGCAAGCAGGCCTGAGCATCCGCACAGAAAGGGCTGGGTATAGGTGGATGTGAGAGTGTGTGTGTGTGTGTGTGTTGGGGGGGGGGGCACTGTGCGTTAGAGAAGACACGAGGAAAAACAACCAGGTCTGAGACGCTGCCCTAATTAATAACATATGTACATTTTTTCTGTGCAGATTCTGTCATTTGAATATCCATCCTCTATATTGCATCTTTCACACCACACATTTGATCATCCGTCAGTTATGGACAATTATTGGGAGCAATATTCTGCACTTTGCAGATGATCTGTTTCCGCATTCTATTCTAACAATCACAGATTAACTCAAGACAACACTGTGCTTCTTTGCTCCTCTGTCATCAGGACCCTCCCCCTGTTGACATTGAAAGTTTAACTTTTAAAGGAACATTTGAGTCAAAGGTTAAGTGGCACGGCACCAAATAATGGTTTTAGGCCTCACTGACAACTAATAACCGGCATCTGTCAACTCCAACCTGCTTGCACCTGGTGTGTGGAACCACACAGACCACATGGTCCAGGGGGAGCTGTTCCAAATGGAGCTAAAACTCAATACCCACCCCCCCCCCACCCCAAGCCACTTCCAATGGGAATCAAACTATGTTCACCACCCTGTTCTGTTTTCACTGTAGGCAAAAGATTCATGACTTTTTAGATGTGCACTTACACAAAATGGTGACCACAAGTCTCCACATCGCCTCTCCATTCCCAAGCCGCTACTCAGAAGTGAACTACCATCCATCTCCGAGCCTCTTGCCCACCCCTTCGCTGCTCTAATACCACCATGACCTCCCCGGACTCTCCCCTGCCTCCTGCCCCCCCCCACCCCCACCCCCACCCCCACCCTACCCACCCGCCCTGCACTTCCCCACCCCTCCTGTGTCCTCCCTGGCACCTTTGCCCCGCGGCCCGGCCTCATTCATCTAGCCGCCCCTCTCCGGCCAGGGGAGCTGAAGGCCCTCTTTGTACGCACTCCCTGGGAGATATTAACCCCCCGTCTCCACGCTCCTACCAAACAAAGGAAGCACTTACTAACCGCTAAAGCCTTAACAAACAGGGCCTTTCAAATGAACCCTGCTCCATGCGGTGACGAAGGGAGGGGAGCGCACAGGAGAGAAAAGCCCAAAAACATTTGCTTGGGGTTTTTTTTTTTTTTTCGCAGATTACAGAAAACCTGGCGGTAATGTTCTCGGAACTTGTCAGGTTGACTTGCTGCTCCGCTCGCTTCCTGCCTGGACAACCTGAAGGCTGCCCAGTCGCCGACGTTCCCACACTCTGCAGGTATATCTGGTGCATACGGACCTGACGTTTGACCTTCTGTTCGCGGATCTTAACGTACAATTTCTGACAGGGCATTAATTGCAATTAATTCCGTAACGATGACGTTTGTTGATACCAGTTGCCGTTCTTCACTGCGTCACCGCAGCAATGTCCCCAGGTATCCCCCTTTGACACTTACAGTTTCCTGTAATTTCCCCCGAATGCACAATTCAATACAAACGCATGGAAACGTCGGTGAGGTCTGACAAATTACTATAATCTCACCCATAATCTGTCATACTGCCCAACCCTGAGCAGCCGTGATACTGTCAGTTCACACCCTCAGGGCGTCTGACACAGTTACCGTGGCGACCTGCCTCGTAATCTTTTCCACTTTACGAGCAGAGGAGCTCCCTCACCTTACTGTTGTGACGGTGTTGCATCACCATCTGAGATGTTGACCTCGATGCCACGTTGTCAAAAAAAAATAAGCTTAATTGCACGCGGCCTGCGAAATGATGAAATGCACCTGGTGGTTGGGAGTCACGTGACCTGGAGGTGAGCGCTGACCAAGCATGTCAATAGAAATTGCAGTGGATTTTTAATGAGTTGTAAAAAGGTGCGAGTTAACTACACCGCTTGGGTCGATCATGTCGTAAAAATACGAAGGCAAGTCCAACATACACGCAAACACACACTAACACACACACACACACACGCACGCACGCACGCACGCACACATGCCTCAAGTGCATTGACTGAGTGTTTGGGTGAGTGTGTAATGTGGTTGAGGTTCACGACACCAGCCAAAATCAGCCAAGCTGCCTCGCAGGTCTGACATAAATCCGGCTTTGACCTTTTATCCCCACAGAAATGTTCAGTTAGTGTGACGGGGGGGGAAATGACTTTATGATGACTCTGCCCTCAAATGTTTTGGCAAGTGGATCTTGCTTTCTCTCCCCCTCTCTCTCTCTCTCTCTCTCTAAATTCAGGGGAGATGGAGAGATAGAGTCCAGATGCAGCGTAACTATGGAGACGAGATTGCTCTGGCGTCACCTGACACTGATGACACTGCACACCTGTGAGGAACAAACAGACTCCGACACACTCGTACTTTTACCTATGACGTCTTGCGCCAGTGTTGGAGCTGAACTGCAGGTCATCGACCTCTGAGCGTGCCGAACGTGTTGGCAGGTTTCAGACTGAATTACAGGATTAATCACATTGTGAAAGTGCAGCTGGAGTAATAAGAACAAGATGTGGAGGGGGGGGGAAAGCCAAATCATAAAAGAAAAAAAAAAGTACAACAAAAATATGATTCAGTTTGACCACACATCTTAGACAATAACAACCGTATCAGGAGTCAAGCGCAATAAAGCAATCGCAGTAAAGGGCTTTTACAGCTATTGTTCAGCTGAGGAGATAAGCGTTATTCAAACGGCACAATATGACCTTTGCTAAACTGCAAATATGTGTGATTGATAGAAGAGGGAGAGCGTTTTTGTACTTCTGAATATACGGTGGAGTGTTATTACATAAGTAGCTCATCACAATGGCTTTCCATTCTCTTAGAAAACGGTGTCATCTGCCTTTACAGCTGTCACTGATCCATTCCAACAGGCCACTGACTCTCTGGCTTTGTAACCACACGCTCCCCAAACACAACAATGGCAAAGTAGAGGGGGAATGTAAGACAAATATCCAGCAAGGGATCCAATACACACACACACTCCACATGAAATGTTCTTTGTAGGACAACAAATCAAAGAACTACAGACTTTATGTCATGAAAATAAAAGTGCTGTGCTGTCCATTATGGCACATCATGCATTTACGCGGCATCGGAGCGGCTGCTTCTTCCTTCCGTGTTGCATTACGCCATTTGTTAAATCAGCTGCTTCCCTGACACCACTCCAGGAAATGTGTGAGGGGCTGAATTAATTGGAATAATAATATATAATATATATATAATAATAATTTAAACTGTTGTTGCACGCCTCGTTTGAGTCAGAGAAACGTCAGCTGAACTCTGTCTCTGAAAACCAACCTCAGATACGAACACAGAACCCTGTCCGTCCGCCCATCCACTATAACACATGCGGTCCACCCCTCCTTCCCTCCCTCCCTCCCTCCCTCCCTCCCGCCGGCCTCCATCCCTGTGTTCACAGGACAACATGAGACCCACAAGGAGCGGAGCGGCCCGAGTCCAAGTCACAGGAATCCTCGTCCACATCTGAGCTAGTATCTGCCAATGAATGAGGCTTTGTCTGCGGAGGAATGAGATCCATATCTCCCATTTGGCATCGCTCATGTCGTCACTAATAAGAAGCAGATGAGCAGACAAGTTTTGCTTTACACCGACTGTGTGTGTGTGTGTGTGTGTGTGTGTGTGTGTGTGTGTGTGAAAGAGAGAGAGAGACTGTGTGCATGCTTAAATGTGTGCATGTGTGTGTAGAGAGCTTAGGTGGCTTTTGCTGCTGAGCTCAGGAACATGACTGGGGTTAAAGACACGGTTTATGTGGAGATCAGGACAACCTGATGTGAAACATGCACTTAAGTCACACTGACCAGGCACTGATTATGACCCGGCATCGTTCAGAAAGCCAGTGACTTCTGTGGGACTTCAAAATGTGATATTCATCCAAAAACTGAACGGATTTTCTGTATGACTCTGAATACGCACAGTATGCACATTAGATAAACACACTAAACCCTGCAGCCACAGGATCGGCCACCAACAGGTCAGACAAGGAACAACGGCAAAGGATTTTCTCATGGTTCAGGAGAGGGGATCGTTTGCTTACTGACAAAACAGCAACAATGACCAAAATAAAACTATTTTTTAAATATATTTCAAAGCCACGGTCAAGATCGCTTCCTCCAGATCCACTTTCATTCTGCAATGAAATTTCAATTACATTGTTCACAATAGTCTTTTCCACATTTCCATTGACGTGATATGCTTTTCCGTGTCGGCCGAACCTCTCAGTGAACCACCCTTCACTTCCCTTCAAGAGCAGCTCATAGAAACAGTGATGCCCGTGTACCTTATCGCTTCTTATTATTCTCAACACCCGCAATGTCAATAAATCCACCTCGTTAAGAAAACAGTCGAGAATTCAGCAAATAAGGAAATAAGAGCAAAATAAAAGGCATCGCTCGAGGATACAGGAGATGTTTACTATTAAAAACAAAGGTGTAGACATATAACATCCATAACTCCCAACTCCTCCTCATTCCCTCGCTCATCCAAAAAAGGGCAGAGAGCCGGAGCACTCGTAGAGCCGGGGTGGTTCCATGGTGCCGTCACACCATCCACAGAACGTGCCAGGTCAGCCCAGGTGTTACTCACGAGGCCACGCCCCTTAAGTATACACAATTTTAAACCTCACCATTTTTAACATGGGAGTCTATGGGGATTGACTCGCTTTTGGAGCCAGCCTCAAGTGGCCGCCCTGTGAACTGCAGGTATTTTCACTTCCATAAGGTCAAAAAAAAAAAACGTGTTATAGGATATGCATTGTTCTTTGTATTGTCATCAGGAGTAGGTCCTGACTGCAGAGGCGGCCATGTTTTTACAGCGGCCCAGAATGGACAAACTTGAGTTTTAATAATAAACGCAATCCACCATGGGTTCTCCTACGTGCTTGAAAAGGAATGGTGAGGGAAGAGGGGTGTTGAGCTGCAACATGGAATTTCAGGAAAAGATGTCTTACGCACTGCTCCTTTAACAGCAGGTCGTGCAGGTGAAGGGCTGCTTTGAGCAAATTGCCAAATACCTTGCGGCATAACATAAATTTGATATGTGCTGTTGGACTTACAGTGTTAGGTCGAGTTCCCACTCTGGATGAGACAACCCGATCGACCTTAAGCTCCTGTCTTCAAAGTGGATGGTTAATGAACAGTGGCGTTTTTCTTCTTTTTTTTTAATCTTTTTTTTTTTTAGAAAGCAACTTTGTGATGTTTCTTAAACTGCGCCTGTTCCCAAACCTCTCACGGCCACATTCATCCTGTACAAAGGATCTCTGTTCGCACTGGCCTCTCTCAGTATCCCTTTGTGAACTTAGTCGGCAAGTCCTCCGCACTGGAATGTCTGTTCTCGCGGGTTAGGAGGTAAAACGGACACACATGCGCCGTTCCCCCACATGGTTCTCCGATAGAGACGGAGCCCAGAGCCAATGACGGGTCAGCGCGCCGCGGAACGCCGCCGCTAATTGATACCTGCGGCCCTCTGCTGCTCGACCGCCGCCCATAACGTTTAATGATCCTGTGGCTCTCGGGGACGTGAATGGACTTGAATGGAGAGCGAGGGAGAGCGTTTGCAAAGAGAGAGAATATGGGAGAGAGTGACATAGGATGTGGAAGGGGGGGGGGGAGAGAGAGAGAGAGAGAGAGAGAGAGAGAGAGAGAGAGAGAGAGAGAGAGAGAGAGAGAGAGCGAGCGAGAGCTTGGGAGCTTCAGACGACCTCTTCACCAGTAGAGACTGTATGAGGGGAATGAATGTAGTCCTTTGTACTGGGCAGACTGTGGGCTCCAATGTACGTGTGTGTGAGAGAGTGTGTGTGTGTGTGTCTGTGTGTGTGAAAAAGAAAGAGAGAGAGAGAGAGAGAGAGAGAGAGAGAGAGACAGACAGAAAGAAAGAGAGAGAGAGAGAGAGAGAGAGAGCGAGAGAGCGAGCTCGGCGGCCCAGGCTCAGGGCCTACAGATGTCTGGAGCTGCGCCGCTTGCCCCCAGCCTCCACAGGCAGCAAGCAGCTGTTGTCAGAGAGAGACACGCCGCCCCGGAGAGACTGGGAGGGGGCCAACGGGCAGAAAACAAGAAAGAGGCTCTTTCACAGCCTGGTATGTCCTTCTGGATCCCCGCACAATGTATCCTTTGAGGGACCCAGAAGAATAACATTTAGATTGAAAGTTTTCTCATCCTGTGAAGTTCGGGTCAGCTCGCCCCGTCCGCTCGCTCTCTGAAAACCGTTGGAGGGGTGGAGGCCGAGGTGAAGGCGAAGCAGCACGGGGCCCCCCGGAGGGACCTGTGGCAGCAGTCGGGACCCGAGGGGCCCCCCCCGCCGGCCCCCCCCCCCCCCCCCCCCCCCCCCCCCGAGAGAGGAGCCGGAATCACCTCGGGAGACTCTGACGTCCAGAGTTCTTGCAGGACAAACACAAACTGCCAGCAGGTGTTTGTCAAACGTGTTCCCAGCACCTGCAGAGGCAAAGGGAACCGAGCCACTCTGTATTTCCTGCGCTCACAAGTCAAACGGGCCACAGCCCATTAGCCGTTGTAGGACAGAATGTGTCTTGGCAGTTTTGGAGCCGAGGCTGGGCAGATCTTTCCACGGAGGAGTTAAACGGAGTGCGATGCCAGCGCGCGTCCAGGCAGGAGAGGTTGTCCTCCGAGAACGAGCTTCGGGGGGAAAACAGAGCTGTTATGTGCATTAAGACGTGAGATCCGCCGCTCGCAGAAAACCGCTGAAGGTCATCGGATTCCACCCGTGACGGAAGAGTGGAACGTGTTTTGGAGGCACACGCTCAACAGGAAGCCCGACGCACAGAGTTCATATACGGCACAGTTGCGAGCCAGAATCGGAGGGAATGACATCACTTCTAACATGCAGCCTAACGCAGTTTAACTATAAGGTCATTGAAAATGCTCGCCCTTTTATTCTGTATTTTTGCAACTGAAAAAAGGTTTTAAAAGTCAGAACAGTGCCGATGCTGCTAATGCTGCTAAACATCCATGTGATTTGCGAGTGCGGACATTATTCATTATTATTATTATTACTATTATTATCTGAAATGACAGGGTTATATCCTAATAATAGGAGTGCTGGTATGTTTCCTTTCAAAACTGAAATATTTCAGAGTTTTTTTCCCAGTGGGCACAAACCAGTTGATGGATCCTCAACCAAGGAAAACAAAGGGATGCACCAGCTGAAAGTAACAATTTGCACTGGAATAACAGATGTTATCCACGGCTTCAAAGCCTAGTTTGAATCACGCAAAACCATTTCATTTAAATTATTACGACATCTTATAATAACGCTTCCACACCATTCTGGGCCCATTTTCCCAGGTTCACTTGACCGCAAAATCAAGAGTCTGTCATCGAGGCACAAACGAACGAGGTAGAAAAGCAGCACAACTCCACAGATCTGCCAGTGGAGGCAACTAAGTCAACAAACGTGTCTGCTCATCTGCCACATCTGACAGAGCATCACAGCGTTGGAGGCTTTCTGTGGGACGGAGCCTTTGGGCAGCGCTGATGTGGTGGAATAAGAAAAAGGGCAGAGCCGCAAAATGGAACATAGGGTGTGGGAGACGGTGCCAGAACAAACATGGTGAATGTCACACAGCTGCGTGTGTTAGTATGCGCCCGGGCCTGAGCGGAGGAGGACGGCAGGCTGTGGCAGGAGCTCAACCTGTGGATTAAGATGAATCCGACATGTCTGTGACTGTGAGGACTCAGCTCAGCAGGAACACTGTGGAACAATGGCGAAATCAATGTCTATCGATTTCCATTGTCCTTCGATAACATGGCGGAGACGGAAAATTGGAATCAGCCACAGAAAAAAACAACAACAGCCATTGTATCAGCTGTTTCTATGCGAGTTTGAACTTCACTACATCTGAAACCTGAAAAAGAGTCTAGGATTCAGACGGGAATGGTTAGAATGATCAAAGAAAGACTCATCATCATCATCATCATCATCATCTTCCTCATCGTTATGCAGATCAAGCTTCAAGGTTTCCATCTCCGTCTCTAAACACACTCTGGGTGTTTGCCTGCTCACAGGTAAAACATCGGACCCGTCAAACAAAGACAGCACTGTAACAACAGCTTCATATTTGACTGTGCGTGACTCAGCAAATATGACGGTGAAATAACAAAGGTTCACACCCACTTTTATGCACACAGGTGATGGAATCTGAGAAACAATACTTCACTTGTCCCGATAAAAACGGAGGATTTCCACTAAAGCCTACACACCGGACCTTTAAAAGTGTTTATGCTGCCGACGTGTGCGTGAGCATCTGATATAATTCGCTCAGGTTTAAGTGTAATCATCCCGTTGTGCAATTATCATCGTGACTTTTGGCCCAGCATCATATTTAGCTCCCATGATGCACCATGGGAAACCAAATGTGAACACAACTCGATCTTTACTACTTCTAAAGATAGACTGAATTTTATTGACACATCATCTCAACCTTTATTACTGTTTGATCAGCACGTCGCTGCATGAGGTGAAGACATGGGGCCATGAAATCCGCAGTGCACGAGTCAGAGCTACACCGCCTCTGACGTCACGAGCGTGGATTTACAGAGTGGAATCAATAGACAATAACATTGTTTATACTATTACATATGACCTCATGCATCTTTTCAACGCAACATAATGTGGGAGCTAAATTTATTCCTATTCCACTTTGCAGAAGGAAACCTGCTCGATTTGAAGTCATGCTGTTGCTCTAAATACCGTATGAACAGTATGTATGCATGTATTTCATTGGTGCATGTACGGTGTGCAGGATTGAGTGGCCCCTTGTGTTGAATTTGCATGTTGCAGCTGAATACCACACCTCCCGTACAAGCGTGGAGAAAAACGATGGGATCGTTAATCATCACTACAATCAGGTGATAACGTTCACAAAATGAGCTGAAAACTCCCTGAAACCTTACACACTGCCCCTTTAAGGTGATTAGAGAGAAGTCAGGGTGCATCATTTCAGTGGAAAGAATGGAATCGCACGTCCATCCGCTTCAGCCATAACGTATAGGATGTACAGCAAATACCGGGTTTTACAAATTCCACCACGCGCACGGCGCAACATCCCCGACGAGAGACATACAGAAACAGATGCTGCTGGTCAAATGGACCCCGGGGACAACCAAAGGTCGTGGACAGTGGAGAGAAGCAGAAAGTCTCCAAAGAGTCCGAGACAAGAGGAGAGAGTGAAACATGGGAAACAGCTCCCGCCGCAAACCGGCCCTTTCCCTGCAAGAATGTATAAACATACGCTCGAGTTTCTGGGGGGGAAATCTGTCCGACCCATGAATGGACGGTTTGTTTGTCAGACGACCGGAATGATGTGCGGCGCAAAGGCGCGGGACAGCGAGAGAGACCGAGGGAAACCAAAGAGCGTCATGTGGACGAGCGAGCGAGACGAGGGAAAGGGAAGGAGGCGGCGGCGCCGCGACGTGACCGCGTGCGATGGGAACGTAAGACTGCGGGAGAGAGAGGGGTCGGTCCGGTGGTCCAGTCCGCCGACGGCCAGACGGCCTGAGGAGAGAGAGGCAGAGAGTTCAGGGTCCTGTGAGGGAACGCGCTGCTGATGTGGAAAGTGGCCGCCAGTGGGAACAGAGTGTGTGTCGGCGTCCGTTTACACTGTCAAAGGTGAGATGTATAGAAAAAATAATAATAAAAAAAAACATTTTGTGATTTCAAGAGGACCACCAGAGTCAGGTTTCTGCTTCAGCTGGACAATGAGGTTATTCCATTCTGCTCGATTCGACTCTCCGGCTGGATTTCTTATTGCTGCAAATAAAAGCTTTAGAATGATGTTTTGGGTTCTTGAAACCAGATTAAGCTCCTTGATGTAAACCCAACGTTTGTAGATTAGGTCTGAATATAGTTTTCCTTTTATATTTATATGTATTTTTGATGGATATCTGTGTCATTTATAGACTATTAAGCCATTTTTATAAATAATATAAAATACAATTTCACATTATCTGAATGTATCAATAACTACCATTTTACTGTTGATATCTTTGTTAAAAATGGCAAATGTTACACACAGCTTTAGCCACTCGCACACAAACGTACGCAGTGCATCTCTTTGCAACACTTTTCTCAACATGTTCCAAATTGGGGTTTCGTGTCCTGCTCAAGGAAACTTCATCAGAACGGGAAAGAATGCGATCGAACCACTGAACCACCGGGAAGGATCTAATTAACGCGAGGGACTCGAACGCGCCGTTGTGAGCGTTGCACCGAATCCCTGAACGCACGCGGCACCGTGTGTTGGTGTCGTGCGCGTCGGAGTCTAATTTGGGTCATTAGGAGCCAAATGAGGATGGAGTGAGGAATCCAGGTGAC
>JAFBJT010106227.1:87809-112155 GCA_016785325.1 Chascanopsetta lugubris
CACACCTCCACACACACCTCCACACACACACACACACACACACACACACACACACACACACTGCTCTCCCAGCAGAGCCAGCCTTATTAGCAGAGTGACATGTGGGACTTGTCAGAGCACGTCACCACAGAAGTCAGCAGCAGGGGTGCAGCAGTCGTCCACCGGAGTGTCTTTGATCCTCAAAGCTCTTGTTCGTGAAGTCCCTGCAGGATTTCAATTTTGGGGTTTTTTTTGGTCCAAAAGGGGAAGTCCTTTAAAGGTACAGTGCAGGATTAAAGGTCCAGTGCAGGATTAAAGGTCCAGTGCAGGATTTAGTGAGATTTAAGGGTTGTCCCTCAGTTTCCTTCAGTTACTCTTGCACTGCATACATATTACATATTTAGTTGCTCCATTCTGAGCCCATGTAAAAACATGGCAGCCTCCATAGACGGGACCTGCTCTTGATATAAGCAACGTACGTAAACATCACTGATCGAATTCTATATTTCATTTTAAACAAAAGACAGATCCTGGAATATTTTTCACCTACACATTATTCACTTACAATGGTCAGTGGATGCATCATTATGAGCCTTTTCATATTTTTCAACACATTAAAGAATTGGCTCCACCTACTTTAACCATTCACAGGGATGAAAATGCTTTAATAAATTAAACGAGCACTGTGACATAAAATAGAACATTTTGCTCAAACAAATGACTACAAAACAAAACATCTATTCCAAACCCCCGCCCATGACACGTTATGTAAACGTAACAACTGCTCCATCCCACCATTTCTATTCAAGATTAATATGCATCTCCCGTCTGAAGCTCAATGTTTGGGCCCTTGATGCACAAGAATCAGGCGCCTGTGGGTGGAGGTAAGTTGCTTCAGTCTGGGAGCAGCACATTTTGTGCCGAGCGGATGAAAAGCAGAAACTGAATTATGGCGGCTGCAGATGAGAGGGAGAGGGGGATCGGGGGTGATGCGGGGTCGTGTAATGAGAGCTTTAATGGAGGCGAGCTTGATTACGTGAACACAAAGCAGCCGGAGCCAAAAGTGGCTTGAATTAGAATCTGGAGAGTGTGAGGGCGTCGCGTTGATGTCAAGGGAACACTTACACATTCACTCTATGTATCTCATCTACAGAGGATCGTCTGCTCGGCCTCATGTCGGGCGTGGATTTGCCAAAGATGGGTGTGTGAATGCGAAAGAGTCAAATCGAGTGTTTCCAAACAACACTGCGAACGGATGTTTCACATCAAGCCACGTGTGATTACTTGTGCCTTAAAGCTTTAGTGGGTCAAACTGAATGCTATGGAAAACAATATCAGCCCAGCAGGGACTCGAATACGAATCCGACTCCAGGTTTAATCCAAACAAAATGAAAGTGGAGCAATCGAGCGACAAGATTATTGGAGGGAGAGGACGGAGATCACAGTGGTCCGAGTTAGAGTGACCCCACTTCAATCCACATGAAGATATCAGAGTGAAATAGCACAACAATTGATCATGGCCTCTTCGGAATTATTGTTGACCCACGCAGGGAAAACGCTCCATGCTGCAGAGCCCACACAGCAGGAGCAGCAGCAGCAGCATCATACGATGACCTCACGGGTTTGATTCATCTCCAATTCAACTACTAAAGATTGATGTCAAAAAATAAATGACTACTGGTGAATTTTTAACCTGAAAAACCTATTCATTAACAATATAATATGATGTAATACGCATCTTTTTTTTGTTTGTTTTTTTTAAATGTCATCTTTTTTTAAATGTAAGCTTATGGGACAAACACATTAGTTGCAGTACCACCATTTGGCCACTATGTATCTAGTTGCAAAGCTCAGCGCACACACAGTGTCCACTTCTGGTGACACATCCGTGGTGTGAACGAGTCACCGGCTCATCTGAGGTCTCCACCGACCAATGATCGAAAGACTTCAATGGAGTCATCTCTATTCTTATCCTCTCGCCATTTCCCGTCCAATCGCATCCTTCCACAGCCAGGTGTCTCACAGTGGGGGGGGGGGGGGGGGGGAAGGGGGGGGGGGGGGGGGGGTCAACCGCCGCCATACGTAATGGCAACAAGAAGCAGTGAACTCAGTAATGAGACAGTGATTCTCATTGGGTAACATTTGGTGTGACATGAGTGGGCCGATGATTCTCCTCTACATTGTGTTGCTTTGGGCGGGTTTTTCCCCCAGACACCATCCATCTTCTGTTTCCTGTGGATTTGTCACTTGTCATCCACTCACGAACAAAAGTTGTTAGTCACTCACACACACACACACACACACACACACACACACACACACACACACACACACACACACTGCAGCAACACTGCCGGGCTGATTACAATGTACAGCAGTGTTTTTCAATGAGTCATCATTTAGATGCCGCAACGCACGACTGAACACTAATGGCTGACGGCCGACTGTGTGTAATCCGCGTTATTAATATAATGTGCGATTCTGGGGCCGTCTATATTTCATAAGAGTGTTATTTACAAATCACCTCCTTAATTACACAGCTCGCATACACGCGACGGCAGGTTCCCAAAGCCACGCGGCTCCGGTTGGATTCAATATTAAAGACTCATTAAGAGGCGAGCGTGAAGTAGTGTTGAGTTGGTTTTTTTTGGCCTCAGCCGGAGGCAGCCACACTCTTCGTCTCCGTCACAGCGTCCCTGTGTGTGTGTGTGTGTGTGTGTGTGTGTAACAATACACACACACACACACAAACACACCGCCGCTGCCACAGGGTAGCAACCTCCCCGCTTTCTCGCACTCCCTCTCTCAGTTTGCCACTTGCCACGTTTCCGTATCTCTTTACTCGGCCATCTGTTCCCGTGCTGCATGTTTGCGATCACTGCTGCGGAGTAAACGCAGCCTGGACCCCACGAGCAGAGTTTTATACTTTATTTCACTTTCTAAATTAAAGGTCCACGCAACAGCACGCGTCATCTCTTGAAGCAGAGGCACGTAAACGACACGTACACACACACACACTTGTTGTGTCCCAATTCAGGGACCAGACCTTTCATCAGAGAACACAAGCCGCTAAATACCTATTACTTCATTTAGCACATGCGTCAGTCCAAAAGCTGGGAATCGACCCTATGACCTCGTGCTGATTTGCAAATGCGTTGGTAATGGAGTCACATCACTGATCCATCTTATTGGGTTGGACTGATCGTTAATGGTAATCACATCACCATTTTTCAACCACAACATTCAGTGATCAGCTTCCCAATGTGAGTACGTACATACGACTTTTGCCAAACCGCATCAAAACAAATCTCACAATGTCTCAAAGAAGCTAAACAAACTTTTTTGTGAATGAAAATGAATCAATGGATGAAATCAAAGGTTACTGGATGTGGTTTTTGTGTCTGTGCCCTAAGATGTGAATGCATCAAACCTTCAACTGTCACAACTGACCAGCTGTTCACATGTTTGCATTTCCATGCGTCACTGAGTCACAGAGGAAGGAAATCATCAAAGGCAAACACCTCCATATGTAGATAAGGTCGACAAAGGCTCCGCCTACTGTTGGTGCAGTGGCTGCAATCATAGACACTGGTCCTGTTATGATGATGTGTGTGTTTGAGAGAGTCGGGGCAGTGGCAATTAAACAGGATACATCATGCCCATGCATGTCACCACAGATAATCCCCGCAGGGAGCAGGGCGAATATGAATAAAGCCGGAGGTGACGATGACTCATCACGGACCCACACGTGAACACGGACCCTCACACGCATTCGGCTTCTTCGCTTCATCCTTGTTAAAAGGGACATTTGGAGAAGCAGAAGATATTTTTAGTTAAAGGTGAATGAGACAACTTTTTTTTTTAAACATGCTTTTTGTGCCAATGCGTGATCAGCTGAGACATGGACTCTGCAAATGAGCAGCCGAGAAGGCGCTGATCCTTTCGCACTCTTGCGCGTGCATCGACTCACACCAGTCGCCATAGCTACCAAAGCTCTCCAACCGCGAGACAGAGCCCCCCGCCGGCTCTTTGTAGGGGGGTTCCCCGGCACTAGCGGAGGCTCTGCTGGCCAGGGTTCAAGTGTTAGGATAAGGACTGCACCTCTCTTCACTGCCACAGGTGTCACTATAAACTATGTGTCACACAAAACGTGGACAAAAAGTTTGGAAAACAAAGGAATAACATCCACTCAGGCTAAATCAATCTGATGAAAGTCTGATAAGGAGACAAACAGGTTTTGATGAGGAATGAGCCGACTCATCACAAAATTGCCATCTCTTATCTGCAGCAGAGATAAGACGACAAAGGAAAGGGGAGAAGCTTAAAAAGCAGCCAAACGAGAAAAAAAAAGTAATTGGATTGGGAGGGTAATAAAAACTCTTTCAGAATAAAAGCACAGTTTAAAAAAATAATAAAAAAAATTAAAAAAGGTTTCATTCAAATCCTGAGTTGATCTTTGTTGCAGCTGTAAATGAGGATTTTTGCCCCAG
The DNA here is from genome assembly GCA_016785325.1 of Chascanopsetta lugubris. Lineage (NCBI taxonomy): Eukaryota > Metazoa > Chordata > Actinopteri > Pleuronectiformes > Bothidae > Chascanopsetta > Chascanopsetta lugubris. The sequence continues at coordinate 92,279 of JAFBJT010106227.1, forward strand.
TGAAATAAAGGTGCAGTGCATTAGCGCTTCCTGTTGTTTATGTTTTCATGTTGCATAACAGCTCTCACGCCTGGCGGGGCTTTAAAAGCCACACCGATATGTAAATACTAAGCGAGGTCAGCGCTCTGCATTACTCCGTCATTCCTCCATCATCTAAGTGGCAGCTGCGAAAATATATTCACACGCTCGACAACAGAGGAGAGCGACGTGGCGGCGAGGATGAGATTTCAGGTCAATTGGATCCTTTCGGGCGCTTCGCTTCCGCCTGCGTGAGATCAATCGTTGCCTAAACGCCGTCCTCGGACGCGGAGGAGGAGGAGGAGCTGAAGAACCAATAAAAAAATGTAAAAACGCAATCCGGGAGAAAGTGGCAATTCTCGGTTCGAGCCCTCCTGCGTTCCGGCCGCGAGAGGCAGCTCAGTCCTGCAGAGGACGTGAGCCACGAGTGGCTCGTGCGCGTCAGCGAGCGGTGAAGGGTTGGTTCAGAGAGGACGTTGTAATTATGCGACGCGACATCCATGATGAATCCTTTCACTGCACATGGTCGGGTTGGAAATTGAGCGAGAGGACGGGGGTTGAATACAAATAGGTCAGTAATGCTCGATAAACGAGTCCTGTTGTAAGCATCAGAGTTTAAGCGACTTCCATTGGTCATTAACCAGGTGGAGGAGGAGGAGGAGGAGGAAGAGGAGGAGGAAGAGGAGGAAGAGGAGGAACAGCTGGTCGATAAACGAGAGGTCTGTGTTGTGCAGATGGTCGTGCACATCTGTGAACACCTCTCCTGCAGGACAGCAGCAGTCAGCGGAAATGCTAATACAGTAACACACACACACACACACACACACACACACACACACACACAGTGTGTACGATTTCGCTCATTTTTTGTCACCTCTAAAAAAAATTACAGAACAACGGCATACTGACATTTTCACGGATAAAAGGCCATTCATGTATATTTACATGAGGAGCGGGTCCTCTCTATGGCGGCCGCCATGTTTTTACAGTAGCCCAGAGTGGACGTACTAAACAACTTTTGAGTTTTTAAGGACAACTGGCGTCTACCACGGGTTCTCCTGCAGGCAGGTCATGGATAGACGATGCAACTGCACCCGTAGATGTCACCAAATCGTACACACTGCACCTTTAATGACACCGTATACGCGTCAACGTGGCACTGATACGCAACACCAGCACTGCAGTTCTACTTGGACTCGATTCAATCAGACGCGAGCAGCTCCCTCGTCTTCGCGTGCAAAGTGTTAAACGGCTGCTGACGACTTCATCTTTGAGGAAGATTCATCTCCACTTCTTGGGGGTCTGGCGCAGACGCTGTGAAGACATCCGCAGTCGCCCTGTGCCATGCAGCTGAAACCATGGCACCAAAATTCAATCCATCTTCAGTGTGCTGGTTTATTGACTCCATTCTTTTCCCTCCACAACCCCCCCCCCCCCCCCCCCCCCCCCCCCCCCCCCCCCCCCCCCCCCCCCCCACACACACACACACACACACACACACACACACCCCCCCCCACGCACACACACACACACACAGGCGCACACACAGGCACGTTATGAATCAAATGTGCCTGGGACCATACGTCTTCATTTGAAGCCCCCGAAGAAACAGGATGAATTTGTCAAAGCTACGGGACAAAATCTGGACGGCACAAACACCTTCACCCTGGATTTCTACGGACCCCCGCTGAAGCGGCTCTTTGTGCTTTTTTTGTCAGAGGTGTTGCAAAGAAATGGGGGGGGGGGGGGGGGGGGGGAAAAGTAAAAGTAAAGTAAACTCCCCTCATCCTGTCCACAGCTCCTGCTCCTGTTTACACTCCCTCCCTTAAAACGCTCGGTGGGGCTCCGGCCCCTCCCTCACAGAGAAGCCCAAACTGCTCTGATGGGCCAGCTTGTGATTGGTCAATGGCTCCCAACTGATCAGTGATGAATCAAGCTCTGGTCCATCAGGCTGTTGACAGAAAATCAAAGACAAGACGAATAAGGGTTTCCCCGGTGAAGAGCGCCCCCTACGTCCAAACAGAACGCCCACACAACCAACCTAAGGAAAAACCACTCTCTGCGCATCCCATTACACGACGACTGCGCTGTGGTAGATCCACGACGACACATGAAACAAAGAAACAGCACAAACACAAAAGGATTTGTTCTCCTACATTCTATAATACGAAGTCCCCGGGCGCATCGCCGACGGGGTCGTTTCCAGACGCCGCGCGATGACTCACGCGCGACCGGGCCGAGGTGGTCTGCGGCGCTGACGGCTCGTTCGGGGGAGGGACCACCTGAGAAATCAAAGAGAGCCCCGGCCTGCCTCCTTCCATGCGCTACATTATCTGTCATCTCCAGGCCGTGAAAGGACCAGGGCAAAAAGCGGCTCGGGCTCCATGAGATTAGAAAAAGCCGCGTGCGGCGACCGGGAGCTCCACTTCTCACTCTGCGCTCTCAATTCTCGGGTCACGAGTCATTCAAATTGGTGTGGATGTCACACGGTGTTGGGATTTGCACAGATCGTGACTTGGGCGTTTTGTCACCGTGGACACGCATGCGCATCGTGGTGAAAACACGGAGGAGACGTTCTGATCCGAGCCTGGTGCAAACGCTGTTCATTTGGAAACATGCTCTCAGCAGTTGCCCCGTGCAGCTGAACCGAATCAGTTCATCAATGTGAATTTTCAAGATGACTGATTCAGTCATTTGTAAATTGGGTCGATGTGAATGACAGAGGTAATGTCTCCTCGTTCACAGCCCATAATTCAAGCGCTGCCGCGAGACGGGAGAGGGAGAACCAACGCCTCGCCGTGCGCAGCGCGCCTGATGAATCACAGTCACCGAAACAACAGAGGAAGAAAAATGGTGGAGACGGAGATAAGGAAGAGGTCTGAGGCTGTTGGGGGGAAGGATGCCGACATTAGCAGCGAATCACTCCCTTTTATAGTTTGGAACATTGCGAGTACAAAAAGACATTTTGGCTCATTAATTACAATTCTGTCTTTTCACCCTTATTAATCCAATTCAATCAATCATTATCAAAATCACTTTGATGCACTACGACCGAACATAGGGCTTTAAATGTATTGAATCCGCCTATAAATTTGGTCATTGTAACATTGGAGTCTACGGAGATTGACTTGCTTTTTCAGCGCCGCCTCAAGTGGCCACCCTGTGAACTGCAAGCTCCCCCACCTCTGTACGTGCTTATGAAGGTTCGAGCCTCACTGGGTCAGACACAGATGCTCACACACCATCTTCAAACTCGTCTCAAAGAGTCAACCTGGTTCTAAACCCTGAGGACAGAGCCCAAAATAAGACTGTGATCCCAACCCACATACTGTACCTCTGAAGGTTAAGAGCCGTGTGCCGAGCTCAGACGTGGCACGGATCTTTAATTCTGGAAATAGCACGGGCTTCGTTTACATTCTAATCAGCTGGAAATAGCACGTGTACGCAAAATGAAATTAAGGAGGAGAAGCGAAACGCCGTCCACGTGGCACCAAATGGAACAAACTGAATCCACGAGCGCTGGAGTGGCGGCTTGGAACCGGGAGCCCGAAAAAGTCTGTCGGTGGCACGGTTTGCAGCAAACACCATCAATCACAGTTAAACCGCCTCCCGACGAGCAGATCTTCGGCTCCCTCCTGCACCGCAAACAAGGGGAGAGTGAGCGGCGAGGGCGTCGGCGCGCCAGATAACACACTGTGACGGGGCTCGGTCAGAACCACGCCAAGAACCCAGCGGCCGTGAGCCATTATACGCAAACAGGCGCTAAGAGTCGGAACAGGAGCGGCAACGACATCCGGCTCAATTAACGGCTAAGTCCGTTACATAACCCGACAGAACACGTGTTCTTTCAAAGGCAGGAGCTGCAAATCCCAAAAGTGAAATGTGAAGTCACTGGTATGGGATGAATGTATTTATCGGTGCAGTTAAAAGCCTCCGCCACTAGGGGTCTCACAGTCCAAAGACTGACTCATGTTATCACATTAGGATACAGCATGGTGAATGAGGTGGGCAGCTCCCATGATTCCAAGCTGTTCCATGACATCATCAAACTGGAGGGACCCCCGCTGGCAGCAGAGCTCACTTTTGCTTTTTCTTCCTTTAATTTACATTTTTCAAATGCTATAACATCTGTAACTTTCTTTCTTTTTTTAAATATACAGTTTCATGATAGTCTGTACATGTTATACATGTTATTTTCTGTATGTTGAGCTGCTGGAACCTTGTCCTTTCCCCACTGTGGGATAAATAAAGTTATCTTATCTTATCTTATGCCATTACCAAATTCCGCCACCAGGGGTCTTTGCATATGACGCATAACTAAACCCCATTATCCAGCGTTGTGTCATGATGTAATCGGACACGGTCTTTTTAAATCTTTAAACTTTGACTTATCCAACGTCACCTCGGCATCACCTCGAAAACATGTACTCGCAACCTCAATTACGAGCTCATCTATAATCCAATTTGGTGCAAACATTCAATTAATGCAATTCATTCCAATTTGAAGTTGCCATTGATCAAGTGTCTTTGGTGCATCTGTTAAAGGGAAATGTGGAATGAGTTGGTAATTCGAATGGTTTCTGTTGGGGGGGTGAAGGGGGGGGGGGGGGGGAGCATCGTAACCCTCTCCCTGTGATCGCATCTGTGCCTGTGAGGAGCGTAAAACAATGTATCCTCGGTAACATCGCATCATACTCTCGCGTTGGTGGACCGAGGGGCGACGAATCAAACATCATCGAAAAGGGAATGTTTCTAGCACGAGAGAGAAGGAGAGAAAACGTGGAAGATGTTTTTCCGACCCCGTTCCGGTTTGTGCAGAAACAACCGCAAACAACCTGCACAATGGACCGAATCATCACGCTCCTCCAGAATCACCCGGACACTGCCGCCGCGTCTCCTAGGAGCCGGAGTCTCCGGCTTTATCACGGCGGCCAGGCTCGGCTCGTGTAAATAAAGGGCGGCGTGCGACGAGCGCACACCACGATGCCCGTGCAGCCCGTTCAAGTCGGCCAATGCTGCTTTTCAGTGGATAAGAGTCTCATTAAAAGGGCAGCGATTGGTGAGGTTAAACAGCAGGACGCCAGAAACTCACTCACATTTTAAAAGTTCACCGGTAAATATTTGTGTTTTCTGAATGCACGGAATTGTAATGGTATTTTTATGAGGGTGTAATTACCTGGAATTCTGCATTGTGGTTTTAATTGTGCCCCTTCACACTAAGAGCATGTTCTCTCTCTGGAGGCGGCCATGTTGCACCACCATGTTTCTACAGTGGCCCGGAACACACAAACTAAACCGCCAGAATAACGAAGGCCACCAAAGGCGGAGGGGAGGGAATCCTACACACTGCACCTTTACGCGTTTGTGTCGTAGACGCTTTGACTCTCTAACTGACGGCTTGAAAAGGCATGAAGCTGCAGGTAAGTGGAGTTATTGTGGTGCTTCAGTGAAAATGACACGGGCAGAAGAATGGACCCACAAAACAGAATCACACCCACCGAGGTGATTAGACAGAATTAATCAGTTCGTTAACAGTCAAATCAATAAGCTTTTAATAAAGTCTCTGCTCCCAGGAAGCAGGAGAGGTGGTTCGAGTCAGTTCAAGCTGCAGCTCTGCACACACACACACACACACACACACACACACACACACACACACACACACACACACACACACACACACACACACAGTGTTCCGACACCTCTCCATCCTCAAACTTGCTGCATCCAACGCGTCGGCCTCAAAGATGGAAAGTTCCCTTGTTTTCTTAATGTACTCACTGTGAACTCAGCGTACACACTCGCTGCCACATGCCAATATAACAGGATCACCAATGAAATGCACTCCACGTGTCAGCCAATCATCAAGCAGGTGAGTCAAACTCATCTCAGTTCAGGGGCCGATCCGTTTGGACCAGTAACATCACAGCACGATTACCGACACACAACAGCAACTGCTTTGCAGTCATGCGTGCGACCTCCCGCTGGCGAAAATCTGGAAATTGGAAATCACCAGCTTTCAGTTTACGACGTGCAGGCATGAAATGTATCGGACACATCTGACCGAACGCCCAAGACAGAGGAACATAAAAAAATAAAAAAAAATACTTTAAGTCCAATTCCTCTTTGGATTCATCTGAAAAATGGTGGGGGGGGGGGGGGGGGGGGCCCCCCGGGGGGGGGGGGGGGGGGGGGGGGGGAGCCCCCGAGGGCAGCGAGGAGGAGAATGATCAGACTCCTCCATTTCTGGATATTGCAGCGATATTTCCCACAGCAGCAGCAGCAGCAGCAGCAGCAGCAGCAGCAGCAGCGTCATTCATTCATCTCGGAGAAGAATCATTAGAAAATTGCCAAAAGCACGAGCAGGATCCACATGAATATTTTGCACACGGCCCCGGGCGGCTAATTGTTTGTCAATTTCAGCCGACAGGACGTTAAATCAGTGCTCTCAGATCCAGGGCCCGGGCCAGATGGGCCCTTGATCACGCCTCTGTCATCAGGAAGGATATAAAGACCTGAGCGCTCCGCCCTCTCCTGCACTACATCACCACCATCATTGAACTAATCAGACCATCAGACTTTGGCTCCGGTCATCGCTCAGCCACCGGCGTGTATCGGCCCGGCGGCCGCTTTCACCGGGAGATGGCTGATGAACGCACACCCTCGCCGTCCAGGGGCGAATTCTCTCTGCTCCCATCAACTTCAATCCTTGACGACGTCATACGATTCACCCACTTCAAATTTCAGGTCAAAACGATCATCCCACTTCATATCCCCCATATCTTATTGAAACAAAAATCGAATTATTGGCTCATTGATTGGCCCACGTGACCGGAGCACTTTGAATACATTAGCGCTTTCTCCGCTTTCTCTGTTTAATTTCCCCTGTGACCTTTTCCACTCGCTGGGTAAACACCAGACCGCGGTTCAGACAGAGAGAGACACAGAGAGAGAGAGAGAGAGAGAGAGAGAGAAACCACCAGAGAGAGAGTGTGTGTCAGACAGTGTGAGACCATGACCCAGGACCATGATCCAGGACCATGACCCAGGACCATGATCCAGGACCATGACCCAGGACCATGATCCAGGACCATGACCCAGGACCATGATCCAGGACCATGACCCAGGACCATGATCCAGGACCATGACCCAGGACCATGATCCAGGACCATGACCCAGGACCATGATCCAGGACCATGACCCAGGACCATGATCCAGGACCATGACCCAGGACCATGATCCAGGACCATGACCCAGGACCATGATCCAGGACCATGACCCAGGACCATGATCCAGGACCATGACCCAGGACCATGATCCAGGACCATGACCCAGGACCATGATCCAGGACCATGACCCAGGACCATGATCCAGGACCATGACCCAGGACCATGATCCAGGACCATGACCCAGGACCATGATCCAGGACCATGACCCAGGACCATGATCCAGGACCATGACCCAGGACCATGATCCAGGACCATGACCCAGGACCATGATCCAGGACCATGACCCAGGACCATGATCCAGGACCATGACCCAGGACCATGATCCAGGACCATGACCCAGGACCATGATCCAGGACCATGACCCAGGACCATGATCCAGGACCATGACCCAGGACCATGATCCAGGACCATGACCCAGGACCATGATCCAGGACCATGACCCAGGACCATGATCCAGGACCATGACCCAGGACCATGATCCAGGACCATGACCCAGGACCATGATCCAGGACCATGACCCAGGACCATGATCCAGGACCATGACCCAGGACCATGATCCAGGACCATGACCCAGGACCATGATCCAGGACCATGACCCAGGACCATGATCCAGGACCATGACCCAGGACCATGATCCAGGACCATGACCCAGGACCATGATCCAGGACCATGACCCAGGACCATGATCCAGGACCATGACCCAGGACCATGATCCAGGACCATGACCCAGGACCATGATCCAGGACCATGACCCAGGACCATGATCCAGGACCATGACCCAGGACCATGATCCAGGACCATGACCCAGGACCATGATCCAGGACCATGACCCAGGACCATGATCCAGGACCATGACCCAGGACCATGATCCAGGACCATGACCCAGGACCATGATCCAGGACCATGACCCAGGACCATGATCCAGGACCATGACCCAGGACCATGATCCAGGACCATGACCCAGGACCATGATCCAGGACCATGACCCAGGACCATGATCCAGGACCATGACCCAGGACCATGATCCAGGACCATGACCCAGGACCATGATCCAGGACCATGACCCAGGACCATGATCCAGGACCATGACCCAGGACCATGATCCAGGACCATGACCCAGGACCATGATCCAGGACCATGACCCAGGACCATGATCCAGGACCATGACCCAGGACCATGATCCAGGACCATGACCCAGGACCATGATCCAGGACCATGACCCAGGACCATGATCCAGGACCATGACCCAGGACCATGATCCAGGACCATGACCCAGGACCATGATCCAGGACCATGACCCAGGACCATGATCCAGGACCATGACCCAGGACCATGATCCAGGACCATGACCCAGGACCATGATCCAGGACCATGACCCAGGACCATGATCCAGGACCATGACCCAGGACCATGATCCAGGACCATGACCCAGGACCATGATCCAGGACCATGACCCAGGACCATGATCCAGGACCATGACCCAGGACCATGATCCAGGACCATGACCCAGGACCATGATCCAGGACCATGACCCAGGACCATGATCCAGGACCATGACCCAGGACCATGATCCAGGACCATGACCCAGGACCATGATCCAGGACCATGACCCAGGACCATGATCCAGGACCATGACCCAGGACCATGATCCAGGACCATGACCCAGGACCATGATCCAGGACCATGACCCAGGACCATGATCCAGGACCATGACCCAGGACCATGATCCAGGACCATGACCCAGGACCATGATCCAGGACCATGACCCAGGACCATGATCCAGGACCATGACCCAGGACCATGATCCAGGACCATGACCCAGGACCATGATCCAGGACCATGACCCAGGACCATGATCCAGGACCATGACCCAGGACCATGATCCAGGACCATGACCCAGGACCATGATCCAGGACCATGACCCAGGACCATGATCCAGGACCATGACCCAGGACCATGATCCAGGACCATGACCCAGGACCATGATCCAGGACCATGACCCAGGACCATGATCCAGGACCATGACCCAGGACCATGATCCAGGACCATGACCCAGGACCATGATCCAGGACCATGACCCAGGACCATGATCCAGGACCATGACCCAGGACCATGATCCAGGACCATGACCCAGGACCATGATCCAGGACCATGACCCAGGACCATGATCCAGGACCATGACCCAGGACCATGATCCAGGACCATGACCCAGGACCATGATCCAGGACCATGACCCAGGACCATGATCCAGGACCATGACCCAGGACCATGATCCAGGACCATGACCCAGGACCATGATCCAGGACCATGACCCAGGACCATGATCCAGGACCATGACCCAGGACCATGATCCAGGACCATGACCCAGGACCATGATCCAGGACCATGACCCAGGACCATGATCCAGGACCATGACCCAGGACCATGATCCAGGACCATGACCCAGGACCATGATCCAGGACCATGACCCAGGACCATGATCCAGGACCATGACCCAGGACCATGATCCAGGACCATGACCCAGGACCATGATCCAGGACCATGACCCAGGACCATGATCCAGGACCATGACCCAGGACCATGATCCAGGACCATGACCCAGGACCATGATCCAGGACCATGACCCAGGACCATGATCCAGGACCATGACCCAGGACCATGATCCAGGACCATGACCCAGGACCATGATCCAGGACCATGACCCAGGACCATGATCCAGGACCATGACCCAGGACCATGATCCAGGACCATGACCCAGGACCATGATCCAGGACCATGACCCAGGACCATGATCCAGGACCATGACCCAGGACCATGATCCAGGACCATGACCCAGGACCATGATCCAGGACCATGACCCAGGACCATGACCCAGGACCATGATCCACTGCCAGTTCAGTCACCGTCACAGGATCCACCTTCACAGACCATGAGCCACTGTTTGAACCCATCACCAGCATCCAGGTCCCATTCCTCCAGCTTCCACCATCACAGTCCAGGATGCAGCAGCAGCAGAACAGCAGGTAGAGCAGGGACTCTGGAGGAGGAGGTGGATCCGTAACATGTGGATCTACAGCAACAGCCACTGAGCTCCTGGAATATCAGGTTGAATATTATCCTGTGTTCAGTGGGACAGATGTCAGGACAGTGTGATCCATCTCTCACACACACACACACACACACACACACACTTACTGTGAAAGTGTGTTTAATCGCCTCTAAAACGGACGCCTCCACCCCCGTAATAAAGGGATCAGAGCCATTAGGAAGATTAATGGGCTGACTAATGGTCTTAATCAGATACACCATGATTGAAATTCCATTACATGTGTGCATGCATACGCATGTCACACACACACACACACATAGACACACAAATGGGGTTTAAAGGGCATTATTGAAATTTCAAAACTCTCATCAGTGGAACATCACAGGTCTTATTCATTGCGTGAACAGAAGGTTCCAGTCAGCCGCTGTGGGGTGTTCAGGTTGTTGTTTCCGATAGATATTGTGGGAGGGGTCAGATCTCAGCAGTCCGCCTGCAGTTGGGTCACTCAGCATGTGAATGGGCTCATCTATTGGTTGCACTTCGGGAAGATTAAAGGGACAGTTTATAGGGTTTAGTGATCTAGTGGTTAAGTTGCACATTGAGGCTGAATATGATATGTCCCCTCACCTTTAATCCCCACCCTGTGGGAGCCTTCACTCATGACTAAACCTCAAAAGGTGTTTAGTTTGTTCATACTGCCAAAACGTTGTAGTGCAACATGGCAGCTGGCTCCTAAAGTACAAGGGCTGCGTGATTATAATGACAACTTGTACATTCAGGTGATTAAGCAGCTGAAATCATTATAGATGTGTATATTGCATTCACGCTGATAGTAACTTTTTTCTTTTACACTATATGTATATATATATATAGATATGTGTGTGTGTGTGTGTGTGTATATATATATATATATATATATATATATATATATATATGCGGCTGTGTATACATGTATATGTATTCATGTCTCTGTCCTCTCGTCCTCAGGTCTGAGCCATGACAACACCTGGATCGGTTTGAACGACCGAACAGTGGAAGACGACTTTCAGTGGACGGACAAGATGGACCTGGTGAGGAAACGGCTGCAAATGGAATTTAAGGCCCTTTACAACCAGGAGAGTGTTGTAATACTTTCCAAGAATAACAACAGTGCTCTTCATTTCAGCTGTAAACATCCACAACTGCAATTAAGTGAAATTAATAGAGAAACGCAGGTAGCACTTTAACATTCCTCTGCACAGAGTCATTCCCATTTAGCATAATTGCATACAACAACAAAAACCTCATGAAGTCATAAAGTGGAGACAAAAGAGAAAATGAAGAAAATAAAGTAAATATACAATTATCATTTCAGCACAGTTCATATATCTATAATTACACTGCAGACTCCCAAGATCTGTGCTCTGCTAATTATAATTGCAGCTTAAGACAGAGGGAAGTATTGTTTGTTCTGATTTATATTCTCACAGTGCGCGTGTGTGTGTGTGTGTGTGTTTGTGTTCAGCAATACGAGAACTGGCGTGAGAACCAGCCAGACAACTTCTTTGCCGGAGGTGAGGACTGTGTGGTGATGATCTCACATGAGAACGGGAAATGGAACGACGTGCCGTGCAACTACAACCTGCCCTACGTCTGCAAGAAGGGAACAGGTGAGGGGGTGTGGCAGGGGGGGGGGGGGGGGGGGGGGCACTGCTGGGGGGGGGCCCCAGGGGGGGTTTTGGGGGGGGGGGGGGGGGGGGGGGGGGGGGGGGGGGGGGGGCGGAGTCACTGCTGTGGTGATTCACACAATGGACAGACAGGGACAGAGGAGGATGAAGGGATGTGACACTGAGGAAAGTTCTGAGTCATAAGACAGGAAGTGATCAAGCACACTTCACTTTGTGTTTCTAATGGAGAGCAGCTCATAAGTGTTGCAGCCACCGACTGTATTTAAAGATGGACGTCACCCGTTGGTTTCAGCGGAGTGGATCTGTGGGCGAGTCCCTCGTCGCCGTCTTGCAGAATCCTGACTCCTCCTGGTTCCTGGTTCATTCAAAAACGGGCAAAGAGGCGGAGCACACGCGGAGCTGTGGGTCGGCTCGTGGTGCCGTCACCTCGTCCGCGGTACGTAACAGGTCGGCTCGGGTGTCAGTCAAGAGACCACGCCCCTAAACATGCGCAATTTCAAACGTCAATAAAATAAAAATAAGTGAGCTGGGGAAAAAAATCACCCCGACTTACAAGTTGTCACAGGAAAACATGTGACTGATTGAGACAAAAAGCAAAGTTTGTATCAGACTTTCAACGTGTTTCATTCACCTCTGACGTTAATCATTTTAACATGGGAGTCTATGGGGGTTTGCTCCCTTTTGGACTAAGCCCCCAGTGGTTACGCTATGAACTGCACGTTTTTTCACTTCCTATCCTGCCTCATCCGTCTGCACCAGAGGTTGCCCCTCGGTTGCAGCTCACACAAGTTGCAGCTGCCACTGAACATGGTGGGTGTGTCACATGTAACGTGACACACATCCCGGGGCGCTGGCAGAGATTAGCACAGAGCCTCTTTAATCAGTGCAGGTACTTCACATCCACTCTCATTAACACTCGGCAGCTTCCTCCATCCATCATCATCCAGCAGCTCTACACCTCTCACACACTCCTCCTCCTCCTTTTCCAGCTCATCCTGCTCTCAGGAGCTGGAGAACATCCGAGTTCCACAGGCCTCCTGTCACAGAACATAACGGAGCTGCAGAGCCTCGTAGCCGTCAGCTCAGAGCTCTGTGGCCAATCACCTGGAGTTTAATCCTCTCACATGTTTATCATGGTTCTCTGTGGGAGGGGGCGTGTTGATTGTCATAAGCAGAAGTGTAGCAACAGGCTGGGGAACAACTTTAAATTTTTTGAATCGCTTATCGACAAGAGACAGCAGCAGTATCATGGTTATGAACCCAACGAGGCCCACTAAAGGAGAAGTTGAACTTTGCCGCCAAATGCTCCCACCCTCCATTAGTCACTCAGCTGAGAAGACCTGCTCTTCATGGAGATATAAAAGACTCATTCCAGGCGTTAACCAAGACCCACATTCATGTGAGTGTACACCATGTCAACAAAATTGACTACAATCGATTTCTGACTATAGGAAAGCTCATTCACCTGAACCTCGCACACTGGACCTTTAAAGACTTGAGCACAGTGTTTGTTGTTGTACTATTATTCATGTGTACGCACAGCGTGCACCGTTCATCATGGTAATGACAATTCGTAGAGATGCGGATACTTTATGGAGCTGGCGACGATAATCACCAGCCACATGCCAGTGCTCAGAATCATCACACAGCTATGCCCCATGCTCCTTTAGTGGCTTCATGGAGGTGATAGAGAGGGAATAAGATAAGATAAGAAAGACCTTTATTCATCCCATATTGGGGACAATTGCATGATACAGCAGCAGCGAAGAGTAACAAGAGTATGAGTACATATTGTTTTATTGACTAAATCCTGCATCATACCTTTTTGAATTCCATTCAGTATGTTTCTATACAATGATAAAGAATGAGTGTCCACAACATCCATAACCGACCCCCTCACTATAGATTCAGTGCTTGCATTTTTGTGGCTTGGTGATTATTTGTCATTATTTAAAGGTGCAGTGTGGATTTTGCTGATTTTTGTCCCTTCTAAAGATATTACAAAACAATTACATACTGACATTTTCATAAATTTATGATCACGTACATGTTCTATTTTTTTTCCATTACCCTAAATGAGCCTATTAATGTATCATTGATCAGTGTAACATGAGGAGTGGGTCCTCCCTATGGGGGGCTGCCATGATTTTACAGGAGTAAAAGTGGACGAACTAAACATCTTTCTCAAGTTTTAATAACAACTGAAGTCGACCATAGGTTCTCCTGCATGTTCAGAGGGGTGAGGGTGAGGTGATGGATACAGCTTCACCTCTAGATGTCACCAAATCTTACACACTGCACCTTTAATGTTAAAATGGACAAACTCACAGAGCTGAACAGCCTGAACGTTTGAGCGCAGTAACAGTCGTGTGACACGTCCCGCTCCCGTATCTGCTGCCTCCCTCCTTGGTGTCCTCCGAGGCCACCTGCTCCTCAGTGAGACAATTACAGCTTATTCCTGCCTCTCATTTGCATACAGGTCAGACCGCCGGCCAGTGACAGGGAGACAGACATGTTCAGATTTGCTGATTTGAAAGAAATACTGGGACACAAGAACCCATGGGATTCTGCATTACCCAAACATTTCCTGCAGAGTTTATTTAAACTCAAAGCTGCAGAGAAGGGTCTACATTTATTCCACTGTGACAAGTGGAACGTAACAAAGCAGAGTTTTGTATCAGAGCAGCAAAGACACGTGAAGGTTTTCACTCAGAGACATGATTTGCAGAGGTAGGTACGTTCATTTTTGTGTCATTCGTAACGTATGATTTGAATAGATGACCATTTTGCTTCTTATCTGAACAAAATAATGAGAGGAAAACGACTTCAAGACAAATGATTTCATTTAGAAAACAAAGAGAAAGAAACATGAACTAACACATATGTAGATGATGCTTGTTAGGCATCAACTCTGATTCAAATTGGAGAATTCGATTTGAGCCTGTGTCAGTGTTAAACAGGTTTCACTCAGGTGTCATCTCAAGCTCTATGAGGTGTTCCTTCCTTGTTCGTCCCTCCCAGACAATCTGAAAACAGACAGACTCATCAAACTTCTTGTTCTCATCATTAACATACACATATTTTTCATTCAGCAACAGGAAAGTCGGAGTGGAGCAGAAGGTTTCTCTTTGGTCTCCAAACCTGTGCCCTGAGGAACACCTGTCCACACGCTGTTGATTCCTGTTCATGTGGCTCAGCTCTGATTGGCTGCTGCTGTATTTATATTCTCTCCCGCTCTGTGTTTACTGCTTCCTGGCTGATGTGTCTTGATGTGCTGAGGGGATTTGACTCCACTTGACGTGAAACTCCTGAGAACACACACTCTGAGGTTTATCGCTGTGGGTCTGAACCCATGTTGGATTCTGTTCAACACAATCATCTCAAACTTCACCGCCGTCTGCTGTTCTGTTCTTGCCTTCAGCTGGTCTGAGCCACTGTCACACACACACACACGCTTGCACGCACGCACACACGCACACACACACACACACACACACACACACACACACACACACACACATCTGTGACAGTTTTTTGTTGTTTTTCATACAAATAAGTCTTGTGCTCATCCTCCGTTTCCATGTGAGACTGACTCCCAGCAGTGTGTGTCTGCACCACACACACACACACACACACACACACACACACACATCTGTGACAGTTTTTTGTTGTTTTTCATACAAATAAGTCTTGTGCTCATCCTCTGTTTCCATGTGAGACTGACTCCCAGCAGTGTGTGTCTGCACACACACACACACACACACACACACACACACACACACGCACACCTTCATGTGTGTGTGATTTGCTGTAACATCAGTGCCAGTGTGTGAGCAGATGCTTTGAGCGCGTGGAGAAGAGCGGAGGGGAAGCAGGGTTTCGGTGCCTGCAGCTGTCCTCACGTCTCTAATTCACACTGACTTACTACTGCCACACACACACACACACACACACACACACACACACACACACACACAACCTCTCAGTGTTGGATGCTCTCAGGTGTGCAGCTGTTGTTCTGTATGACATCTGACTTTGAATACAACTGAAATAACACCTGGAATTGAAAGCACAGGTGATATTGTTACAATTGGAGTGATTTGATCGGTTTTGCTCCGCACATGTCAATCAAGAAAAAAAAATTGACTCAGCAATTTTGCATCATACGTAGAACTGTCATAAGTGTCCACTGGCAGTGTCAGTGTTGTATCATGAGACTCTAGATGTAAGGACATGATGATCCGCTCCCATGTTTTCAGCTGCTGACACTAAAAACCAGTTTGTAGTTTTGAATTTCAAGACTTAATTCCATCTATCCATCCATTCATCCATTCATCCATCCATCCATTCAGCTATCCATCCAACCATCCATCCATCCAACCATCAACCGTTTACCTAAGCCCGGGTCAGAGGGAACTACACTTCATCAGACTCCTCCTCTGTCCCTGCCCATGATACATCACACCTGACCCCCCCTTTACCTCTCTCCTGTGGAGTCTGCGGGATTGAAAGATACATATACGCGTTCATGGGGTAGCAGGGTTCAGTATCATGCCCAAGGACACTGGAGTTGAACCTCTGTCCCTCTGGTTCTTCTAACCAGAAGGACAGAGGTTCCCTCATCCTCAGAGGACCAACTTTCATGCCATATAATTCCCTCTCTACATTTAATTTTTACTTCCTTCTAAATTGATCCTTTTCAAAGTCTGAGTCACTGTGGCTGATCCTGGTCCCCACACTCTTCACCATTGAAGCTTATGGAGAAGTGGCGGTATCTGTGGATTCTCGGTGGAGCACATTATTATGAGAAGCTGATTTGATGCAGCGTCTCCATCATTCAGGCTTTATTCCACCAACGGCCTTCTAATGAATCAAAGCATCAGGAAATCGTGGCTCCATTTGCCTCCTCTGAGTTCAGTGACATTTCCTCTAATCCCACTTAAGCAGATTTTGATTTCTTTGTTCACTCCCATGGAGGGAGATGATTCCGCAGTGTTCAAAGGTGAGATCTCAGGGAAGACAAGTGCAGTCCCACATGCTTTTTTCCTCCTCCGCCTTAATCACCATATCAAACTGTGAATGTGCCACTCAACCGAGGGGCAACCTCTGGTGCAGACGGATGAGGCTCTACAGGAAGTGAAAAAACTTGCAGTTCATAGCGTAACCACTGGGGGCTGACACCAAAAGGGAGCAAACCCCCATAGACTCCCATGTTAAACTTTAGAGGTGAAAGTCTTGTACAAACTTCGGTCTTGGTCTCAATCAGTCACATGTTTTCCTGTTACAACTGTACGGGGGGTGAATTTCTTTCTAACGCGCTTGTTATTATATCGACGTTTGAAATTGCGCATATTTGGGGGCGTGGTCTCTTGACTGACACTCGAGCCTATCCACAGCTCCGTGTGTGTTCCGCCTCTTTGCATGTTTTTAATGAACCAGGAAGAAGGAGGAAACAGATCTTGTCATGTTGTGTTAGAAGCCGGGGACTGGAACCCACCTGCAGGGCTGTTGAGGCTCTCCATCGTGTGTTTCTGCCCCTTTCTGTGTCTGAAATGTTTCTCTGATGGACACCCACTCACCCACTGACTTGGACCGACCCGTTATCCGAGATCAGACCAGGGCATTCAGAGGCCCGCGGGCCACATCCGGCCCACACCATTGTTAAATGTGGCCCACAGAGTTAAGGGCGAGCTGTAAATGTTTTATACCAAAATATGCATTTATGTGTGTGTGACTCTGATATGTTTGATTGTTGACATATGAGGTTGGAGCCCAATCAAGCCCAGCTGCGTCTGATAGCCCCCTTCACTTTCTTAGCCTTCAAAATAAAAGTCCCTCTTTAGAAAAAAACAGTTTCCAGCTTTTGAAATGAGTCTTTTTCTGTATTTCTGATCATGAGGGAACTGTCTGTATTTATTCAAATGGACTGGTATTGTCTATAAAACGAAACACTCATTTTCAAATATTTAATTATTTTTCTATGTGGCTTCCCCTGGAATAATTATCCTGGAGAACTTTAATCCTCACATTGATGTTTCCTCATTTTCTAAAGAGTTTTTCACATGTCCTTGAAATGAGTTGAATTCTTGAGCGAACCTTTTTTGACAAAGTTCCAATCAGAAGAATTCAGATAAAAAAGAGTTTGACTCCTTCGTTAATTGCACTGTGAGCGGTGGAGTGTAGGAACAAGTACTGACCTCCTCCGTTTCTGTGCCTCCACAGTCCTTTGCGGAGCCCCTCCCCCTGTGGACAATGCCTTCCTGATTGGCCGCAAGCGCTCCCACTACGACATCCACTCTGTCGTGCGCTACCAGTGTGCCGACGGCTTCCTGCAGCGCCACGTGCCCACCGCCAAGTGCCGCGCCAACGGCAAGTGGGATCGACCTAAAATCATCTGCATAAAATGTGAGTGTTTTTTCTTCTTGCATCAGGCCTCCGAGCACATTTCCATTTGTTAAGTCATTTTCACGTTTACATTTAGTTTCTAATCAGAAATAAGAAAGGAGAGAGAGCACGGTGCCTGTGCACCACTTCAGGTCCGCGTGGCCAAATCCGGCTGCCCTCAGGATCCGCTGTCGCCCCGCGTATGTCCGGGCTCCGTCCTCCCTGCTCTCATTTCGAATAATTGCCGTGGCAACGGAAACTGCGGCTGCACACTAAATGAAATACCCCGGGCTCACTTGGAAGTGGCGGAGTCTTCTTTGAAGTCATTCCGGCTGGAGGTGGGATGTGGTATTCCATGAATAGTTTGACCCAAACACGGAGGTTGTGTGTTCAAACCTCGGAATGTTCCTCCGCGGCGAAAAACACTGCTCCCACTCTCCCCGATGAAATCTCTCCCACACCTGCTGCCGGAGATGATGTAAATGGAGCAAAGTGATGACATCATGGGTGTCACCTCTTCTTCCGTCTACAGTCAGCGCCACTCTTTTATTAGACGCGCTCTCCTCTGAGTCTTGAACCAAACTTTGAATAGACGTATGAAATTAGCCGTGGCGCCCGGTGAACAGAGCAGAGGTTATACGTGTCTCGCCCCCTCAGAGATGTGAGGACTTGATGTATATACAAATATTCTCGTTTGATCCCACTTTGTTCACAAAGCGCCAGTGATGATGGAATCGAGGACCGTTGTATCCTCTGTTCGGAGCGATAAAGATTCCTTTCGTTTCTGACTCTTTATCAGTGGAGTGTGTTCATGTCCCGGAGTCCCTCATTATCATTCAGCACGGTTTCTGTTTCGGGACAGAACAACCTCATTTGGCAGCACAGGCCAGGAACAGGCTTTACGCGCCGCCACGCTGAGTGGGCGGCAGCGGTGGCTCGTCGTGCTCTTGCCAACGGCGCCCGCTCCAGTGAACGGCAGATAAAACGATTTCATGCCATCGCCGTGGAAACGGCGAAATGGCAACAAAGAACGGGGGTTTTCGACCTCTCTGCTTTTCGATGCCTCAACTCTGCTTTACCTCGGCTCACCGGCACCTGTCTCCCTGACACGCCTGTCTCACTCTCCCACCCTCCATCTCCCCCTCCCACACGTTGACACGCGGAGATAAATGAGTAATCTGTCTCTCTTTCCGTCTCTCTTCTTTTCTTCCCTCTTCTCTCGTCTGTCCTCCACGCTCCCACCAGCCTGGCGAGCCCACCGCTACCGGCGCCACCACCACAAGGGCCGGAGGGAGCGCAGGAAGCACAAGAGGCACGGCCACAGAGAGGGCGGCCACCAGGGAGGGGAGGCGGGCCAGGGCCACAGCCACGCCCACTTCTGAACCACACACAGGAATCAAAACGTCCTTTTTTTCCCCTCGTTCTCCTCCGTTACTGCGGTTTGCCTGCCCCCCCCCCCCCCCCCCCCCCCCCCCCCCCCCCCCCCCCCCCCCCCCCCCCCCCCCCCCCCCCCCCCCCCCCCCCCCCCCC
>JAFBJT010106227.1:123372-134321 GCA_016785325.1 Chascanopsetta lugubris
GACCAGAGCCAGCAAACAGATGAGTGTGAGCCAGGTCTTTCACATACTGTGGCCTTCACGTCCTGCGTGTGTGTGTGTGTGTGTGTGTGTGTGTGTGTGTGTGTGTGTGTGTGTGTGTGTGTGTGTACAAACACAGCTGTGTGTTGTTGGTTGTTGGATGACCCTGATTGACAATGTGAGAGATCTGGCTCCATCAAGCTGCCTCTGCAATGTGCGCAATTTAAAACGAATAAACAAGCGGGAAAAAAAACCTTACCGTTGTCATGGTAACACACGTGACTGATTGAGACCAAAACCATAGTTTCTACCAGACAGAAGTTTGTAACGTGGGGGTTTGCTCCCTCTTGGAGTCAGCCCCCAGTGGTTGCTCTATGAACTGCACATTTTTTCACTTCCTATCGCGCCTCATCCATCTGCACCCTCGGGTGTAGACCTGGATGAGGGAGTCCAGGCAGGCAGGAGCCTTTTTTTGTTATTGTCCTGTCGACAAGCATCAATGATTTGAATCGGATGCGAGCAGCAACCGGGAGGCAGCGGAGGAAGTTTGGGGGCTGGCTGACAACTGCTGGCTCTCGCCGGGCCTGAAAACAGAGCTCCTCCACAGGAAGGTGGCTTCGGGTTCCACGGGGGACGGAGGGAGGTGTCCTCGGTGTGCGCAGTGAACACTACATGTGGTGCCGGTGGGCTTTGTGCGTGAGGAGAGATCAGGTCCGGTGGATCAGGTTCTGTCAGGGTTCCGCTCACTTCCTCCTCCTCCTCCTCAGTGAGCAGCCACTTTCCCCCTGACCCCTGAGTCTTCATCACTCTGCGTTCCACTCCTCTTCCTCTCCTCTCCTCTCCCTCTTATCTCTCCCCTTTCATTTGTATCACCCCCCCCCCCCCCCCCCCCCCCCCCCCCCCCCCCCCCGGAGAACCCGCACCGCTCATTCTCTGTGTCTGCCTTTCACTCTGTCCTTCCCTCTGACTTTGTGTGTGTTGAGAGAGTCACTCCATCTCTCTCTCTCTCTCTCTCTCTCTCTCTCTCTCTCGCAACCTCTGGTGCAGACGGATGAGGCACAATAGGAAGGGGAAGTTCATAGCGTAACCACTGGGGGCTGACTCCAAAACTCCAAACTGTTTCATTCACCATTGAATCCCACTCCACTTTCCTCGTCCCTTCTTCTCTGCTTCCATCGTGGGACCTGTTGCGAGGCGCTGACCCCTGACCTCTGTCAGCAGGTGATGAATGAGCTGTGGGTGGTCAGGGGTGGTCTCACCTCGTGTCCTCCTCAGAGGAGGAAGGTCATCGAGTGGTTTGATGAAACGCAGCTTCAGAACAAACCAGGGTTCGATCACTGACTCTCTGTGCGTCGTCTCCTCCTCTCTCTACCTTCACGTCTAATGGCGATCTGGTCAGTGAATAACAGAAATAAAGAGAAGTGAGTGCGTCAAGCAAGTCATTACTAACTAGTGAAGATGGAGATCCTGATGGAGTTCCTGAGATCATGAGATCCTGCCCTTTGTTGTTATTTATGTTTGTTGAAGTTGAATGACAAAGCAGAAGGTTGCAGGAAAACTTTGGAGTTGCTGAAGAAAGAAGTCATAGGCGGCAGATAATTGTTGAAGATGATCAATATTGCCTGATGGGTGAATTGCTGAATGAAAATTGTTGTATGAAGTTGTATGAAGATGCAAAAGGTTACAGAGTAAAAGTCAAGTTGCTGAAGAAAGAAGTCACAGATGGCAGACAATTGTTGAAAATGATCAATATTGCCTAAAGTATGAATTGCTGAATGAAAATTGTTGAACGAAGATGCATGAGGTTGTTCTGTGGCAGAAAGGTGGAATATGAAGTTGGAAAAAGTAGGTCACCGGTGGGGTTTGAGCCTGGATTGCTCAGTGCCTGCTGAAATCTGGAGGGAATTGTTGAAGTGCTCAGTGAGCTGAAATTGATAAATGGTTGAAAAAAAGAAGAAAAAAAGAGAGTGATAATAAATGTGGATGCTTGTCACATGAATTCAGTGGCTCCAACTGACTGATGGATCTGATGTGTGAACTGAGCAGATCAACTCTGACCCCGCAGGTCGTAGAGGTCATTCATTGCAAACAAACTCAGAGTGGTTTTATTTTCACTCGCAGCAAAATAGTCATTTTACTATGTTGGACTTGTCATGAACCTGACTTTAATAACATGCTGTTAGTTGCCATGACGATAACTTGGTTCGTTCTGCTGCGTCGGAAAAACATCAACTCACTCCCACTCGGAGTCGCTTCACTGCTCAGCAGTTTGTGTCTTTGGCAAATACTGATGCTTGTGAGACTCACTCACACACACACACACACACACACACACACACACACACACCACACACACACACAGAAACATTCAGCTGTGATTGGTGCACACACGTTAGCTGCTGCAGTAGCTGCAGAGTTAGCGCCCCCTGATTTCTCTCCCTGCTCTGTGGTGAATGATTTGAATGGATCAGTTGTGTTTGTTTGTAAACATGTTTGGGTTCAGGTGTAGTTTCTGGCTTTTGTCTGGGTTCAGCAAAATATCTCTGTAGCATATTTCAAATCTGTTATCAGTGTTTCAATTGCACGGTCGATTTGTTTCATTCATTATGTCGCATGAACATTCTGCACATCTACAGTTCAGTTAAGTACTGATTTTGTCAATATACATGTAGATATAGTGAAATATGTGTATTAAACAGCCTCATCTGACTCCATATATGCAGAATCATTCTTAGCGAAACCAGCACACTCACCTAAAACTCACCTGATACTGTTATTCAGTTGAGTCACAGGGGCCACATCAAAAATGTTTTCTATGACTTAATTAGTGTGAATGAATCAGATAGTTTAAAGATCATTTCAATAAATTCAACTTAACATTTTTTTTAAAAGTCACATGCTAATATTTGATCAATTGGAAATGTTATATGTTGTCTCAATACATAAAGCCCTTTCACAGTAGCAGCTTGTTGTTAGCTCAGGATCAGTCGGTCTGAGACGATCCACCTCTGGAATCCTTCATCACCTGGGAAACGAAAGGATTCATTTTTCAAATGAAGCTTAAAATGAAAAGTGCGGTTCTGATGCAGAGTGATATAAATATTTGCATCATCAGTCAGACTCACGTTACATCTGTAAAACAATGGATCACCGAACCAATGCTGCCCCCAGTGGTCAGACGTGTGCTCTGCATACAAGCTTATTTTAGAGCATGAGAGTAGTGAGCTTCGGTCTGAATGAACTGTGCCTTAGAGAGTTGCTATAGCAACAACGCCAGATATGTTTATCAGACAACGTTATTCAACAATGACAAATGGATTCTAGTACGATAAAACTGACTCCGCCTTTCATGGCATTACCTTCAACTCTGATGTGTAAGAACTACACCACACACATTTTGTTCAAGTCAACATTTCTTTTACTTTTGTCTTTTTTTCAAGAAATAAGTCTTATAGGTTTGCTGGTGACCCAGGTAGCTTGATAAGTGCAGTATAATATATCTATATTTATGTGAGGTAAATGTCCATTACTGTATTTTTGCAAAATCAGCCTCTGGAGCTACTCTCAGCCAAACAGCACATGCTCACTATATCTTCACTGAGATTCTATCATAAAATAAATACATCTATTTTATCCAAAGTGCAAATATCTTAAGAGCTAGTGCAAGATTGGAGGTTTACTGCTCGGCCCGATCGGCAGCGATGACGCCAAGATTCAGTCCGTGAGAGGAATGACCCCCATTATTGTGCCAGCGGGTTCGAACCGCGCACGGCTCCACACTACGTGTGACTCTCTTTATCCAAATGAGACCAGGCCGCCTGGATCCTCTCCATAGATCATATAGATTGATCAGCGATTGATCGCAGATCATCATAGATCATCCCATCTCGGTGCTCAGGAGCCAAACATATACGTTCCACTTGCACATGCATGTAAACATGCACACGGATGGCAGACGCTGATGAGATGTGCTGTGGGTGAAGATCAAGCTGCTGTTTGATTCAACCATTTTCTGACACTCGTCCTCCTGAAGATGATTGACAGGCCGAGGATGGAGAGGAGAATCACAGTCGTATCTAAAATGGCCTCCCTCCTCCCCCCCCTGTTCCTCCTCCTGCTCTTCCCCCTCCTCCTCCTCTTCCTCATCTTCCCCCTCCTCCTCCTCTTCCTCGTCTTCCTCCTCCTCCTCCAGTTCCTCCTGTTCTACCTCCTCCCCCTCCTCGTCCTTCTCCCTCCTCCCTCCTCCTCTTCCTCATCTTCCTCCTCCACCTCTCCTCCCTCCTTCTCCTCGCCCTCCTACTCCTCCTCCTCCTCCTCCTCCTCCTCCCTCCTCCCTCCTTCCTCCTCCTCCTCCTCTTCCTCCTCTTCTCCCTCCTCCTTCTCCTCCTCCTCCTCCTCCTCCTCCTCTTCTATATCACCCTGGTGATGTTGACCCCCGTGTTGCTACTGCTCTTCCTCTGTGTCAAACTGTCCGTTGGGCTTTTCCTCGTCTCCTTGGTGTCCTTGTTGCCGTGGAAACAGTAGACCCCGTAGAGGCGGAACTTCTTATCCGGGAAGCCCAGGTGTCGCACACCTGGCTGAGATCCTCCGCAGCGGGAGCGAGGATTGACGATGGGGTAGCGGATGCTGCCGTCCTCCAGCCAGCCGGCCTCGCATCGGTCCAGCAGCTGGAACTTCCAGGCGGCGTACAGCTGACCCACTTTAGCCGCCACGGAGGCGTCTCTGGCGCAGGCCTTCATCGCCTCCGCGTAGTTCACCTTCTTAAAGCGTTTGAGGAAGTAGACTTTGCCTGCAGGGGCAGAGGGGAGCATGATGGGGGTGAAACATGTCGAAGGATGGAAGGAAAGAAAGCAGGAGGGCATCATCTGCACGTATAGTGTATTCGATCTATTTCATTTGTTATTTTCTTTGCGCATTTTTTCTCCTTCTTTTCTTTGTTTTAAAATGCATCCTAATTGCACACTTTTTCCTCTATGACTTAAATAATTCTACACGTTCTTTGATGTATCACTGTGAGCGGGTGTAACGAGTGAATTTCCCCATTGTGGGATGAATAAAAGCGTTCCATTCTATTCTATTCTATTCTAAATAGGAATTAAGGAGAGAGACGGGGGTAGATGTCCTCAGTTTACTCGGAATCTGAACTCATTCAAACCAGTGTCAGAGCAGCAGCTCACGATCCAAAGACAATACTCTAACTCAACTTCAGCTCCAAAACGCTTCTATTTACGCTCTCATCTCGTCTGACGCGGGGCTATTAAAGAACGGGAGCTCTGATAGGTCGGATTTTTTTGAAAGAGGGATAAAGAACCTTGAGTAGAAGTTCTCCAAATATCTACGATCATGGAAATCACGATGCAGCTTGGACAAAGATGTTCTGCGTGTTGTTTATCACAGAGGCAGGTGATTGTCTTCAGTGTCCTCAGGGGACGAGCAGCAGTGGAGTGTCCACTGTAATGAAGCCACAGGGGAGGAGGAGACAGTCACTTCCTATGCTCCTCCTCCTCCTCCTCCTCCTCCTCACCCTCTCCCTCTCTCTCTCTCTCTCTCTCTCTCTCTCTCTCTCTCCCCCAACATGGACGAGATCCAAACGAAGAACATTGTCTTTTAAATGCATGAGAAGTTTTTCATTCTCCCTCAAACATTAAAGAGCTGCTCTTCGCAGTTAAGCAGAAACTGTGCAAAACGTAGACATGGCATCGTAACAGCCTCCTCATCGCCCCCTGGTGCCTGGCTGCCGTAAAGGTCATACATATTATCCTCATGTCAGGGGGATGGACAAAAAAAAACACATTGAAAGTATATTTGTACTGTCAGTCGTTTAGAACACACAGGTGTCCAGCTGCTTAGTTGTGTGATGGCGTTATGATTGACAGGTGGGACTGAAGAGATGTGTTCGTGTTTGTGTCTCAGAAATGTGTGGTGACCTCCCTGTGCAGGAGTGATGTTTCTTTTTGTGTAGAATTGGAATTTCATTTCAAACCAAATCTCCTCATGTCGGCCACGTTAAAGGTGCAGTGTGTACGATTTCTGTCACTTTTGTCACTTCTAAAAAATATTATAAAATTGTATACCAACACTTTTATTAATTTACAATCACCTAAATGTTTTTTTTTTTTTGGGGGGGGGGGGGGGCGGGGGTTCATTTCCGGGGGGGGGGCAGGGTTCC
Organism: Chascanopsetta lugubris; assembly: GCA_016785325.1. Classification (NCBI taxonomy): domain Eukaryota; kingdom Metazoa; phylum Chordata; class Actinopteri; order Pleuronectiformes; family Bothidae; genus Chascanopsetta; species Chascanopsetta lugubris. The sequence goes on from JAFBJT010106227.1 coordinate 129,539, forward strand.
ATTACCTTTAAATGAACCCATTCATGTATATTCACATGAGGAGCGGGTCGTCTTTATGGAGCGCCGCCATGGATGTACTAAACATCATTTGAGTTTTCATAACAACATGCAACCTCACCTCTACATGGCACCAAATCTTACACACTGCACCTTTAAGAAGAAACCCTCTTGAAGATCAAGTCACCAATGCTCTCCCCTGACACTGAGTAACGTCCGAACAACAAAGCACTGACCCGACCTGAACCCGTCTCCACACAATACATTTGAGTTAGTTTGAGCTGAGGAACGTGGAGCTGGGACGCGGCGGCGCAGCCTCCCTCCGACTCTCTGAGGGAAAGTGATGTAAATCAAAGAGAGGGAGATGAAAGAGAAGAAGATGTGTGTTGCCCAGCAGACTCTGTGGACCGAGCAGCTCTGAGTCTACACGGCTGGATCTAAAACCCACCGACCGGAGGCCTGAAGATCACAGGCCCAGATGAAAGACACAGGCCTCATGTCCCACCATCATCTTCATCATCTGAACCACCGTCACACAGTGAGTCACCGGCATGTTTGTGTTCAAGGTGTGACCATCACACACACTCACACACACACACACACACACACACACACACCTGCATCCATCTGCAGCAGCACATCATCTCCTCTACTGGTCCTCACCGTTCAGTTTGGAGGTGAAGCAGAAAGCATCGTATCGCTCTGTCTCCTTGTGCCTGTAGCCATAGTTACGGACGCCGGCGGGCGTGTCCCTGCGCCCGCATTCATCCCTGGGATGAGCGATGGGATACTGCACCGAGCCGTCCTCCAGCCATCCAGCATTACACCAGTCCAGTCCCTCCAGCCAGGCCTGTGGGCAGAGACAGTGTGGGTCAGTGGGTCAGTGGGACGGATGGGACGGATGGGGGGGGGGGGAATGAAACACATTTGTGTGCTTTAAAGGGGCAGTGTGTAAGATTTGGTGACCTTCAGAAGTGAAGTCGAATGTTGTATCCATCACCTCACCCTCATAAAAAACTTTTAAGTGAGCCCAATTAATGGGGTCACTTTCAAGTAAAGCATTAAGTTGATTGGAAATGAGCAAAAATGTCAATATGTAATTATTGTGTCATATTTTTTAGAAGTGACAAAAATGACTGAAATCTTACACACTGCACCTTTAATTCTGACTCTTTTACAAGACACCAGCATCGTCTGCAGATTACCTGTCACTGTTCATGCCTCAGTATATTTGCATCATCATGTGTAAATATAAGGGTTCTAATGAAATGAATCACGGTTCGATGCAGCGTTTCGTGACTTCTCCCTTGAGCATGGCAGCGTAGTGTGAATCCACCTTGTGCAGCTGAGAGTGCGAGGCCAGGATGGCGTCCTGCTGCTTGCACGTGTCCTCCGCCTGGTGGTAGTTGAGCTTATAGCGCCCCTCGCGGGGGTAATAAGGAAACACCACACCTGCAGTGGGAGACAGACACACTGTTCAGTGTGAGGCAGTGAAGCGCAGTGATTCAGCAGGTTTTCACTTGTTGCTCCCGAACGTGGCCTCTGTGCGTCCTGACCCTCGAGGTCAAGGTTGACGAATCCCGTGTCGTCCTCCATGTCATTGGTGACCTCACACTCGTAGCGCCCGTAGTCCTCCAGGGTCACGTTGCGGATGATGACGGAGGCGTCGCCCGGTCCGGCCTCCTCCAAGAACACGCGGCCTCGGTACGAGCCGAACACTCGCTGTTGCCTGCGCGTGGGTCACATCGCGTCATTTTAGATCCTTCAACGTTGCTCAACAGACAAAGGGCGTTGGGGAATTTAAGCACTGACCTCCCCAGAGCCACAAACACGTCCTCGAACTGCAGCGCGTCCGTCACTTTGGTCCACTTGATACGGATGCGCGCCGGGTCGCCGCTCTGGGGCTCGTGGTGGAATCTGCAGGGCAGAGTGATGGAGCCTCCGCGATGCGTCACCACTTTACCAGGAGCTGTCTGCACTATGACCGCTCCACTTTCATCCTCTGGGGGAGGGAGAGGGGCAATCAATGGTATCTTTTTCCATTGTTCATCATCAATCGTTTATAAAGTTGGTTTTGATTCATTGCTTTGTGTATGCGTAACCCTCGTGGTCAAAAATCTGATGTATAGTCTAAATGGTGCAAAGTCCCGTCATTGTTGTTCCCAATCAGCTGATATTTAGACTTCATCTCCCAATCATAACATCCAATTCTCTTTGTGAGGGACATCAGAGCAAAATGACTTTCAAATGGAACCGGCGTCATATTAGAAAGTGTTCACATCTCTGCTTCACATCCATCTGTTCATTCATTCTGGATGATTCTGGTCCAATTCAGACCAACACTCAAAGTCGCATGTTGTATCCATCACCTCACCCTCACCCTTCGGAACATGCAGGAGAACCTATGGTCGACTTCAGTTGTCATTAAAACTCGAAGATGCTTAGTACGTCCACTCTGGGCAACTGCAAAAACATGGCGGCCTCCGTAGAAAGGACCCACTCCTCGTGTAAATATATATTAATGGGCTCATTTCAGGGTCATGGAAAAGAATAAAACATTTAGGTGATTATAGCTTCATGGAGATGTCGGTATATAATCATTTTGTAGTCTTTTTTTTTTTTTAATGACTGAAATCTTACACACTGCACCTTTACGAACAGTTCACAACAATGACACTGCTCTGACATTGAGCTCAAGCCCTAGTATCCACCTTACACGTGACATAACACAATGTTAGTTGTGGCAGTGGATCAGCGGTAAGAGCAGTCGCCTTTGCGAGTGAAGGTCACTGGTTCGAATCCCACTCTGCTAATCCCACTGGCCCTGACACTGATACCCTGACCGGCCCTATGTGTACTGGTAGAAATACCCAGCGACCCAGATTACTGGGTAAGTTGTGTGTGGCTGTGTCTGCATGTGACGGCAGCCAAAGAGTAGGTTTGCGACAGGTGCATTTAAAGAGTGGCTGAGACTCTGTCAGCGGAGCAAAGCACCAACAGTTAGTCCTGTCAGCGTTCCACCAACACTGTGAGCACATGGTCTCTGAGGTCTGCACAGCAGCATGTTACTGTTGCATTCGCTGTGGGTGCAGGCTCGGAGATCTGATGTGTGTCTGAGGAGTTTGGACAAACCCAAACACATTGTGGGAAATACTCTTTATGTTGTAGGTGGTCATAGATTCTTTTACATGCTTGGAGGAGAATTCAACCCGCGACTTGTAACCCCTTTCACCTCTCCACACTCATTCCGACACGCAGCACTTTAAAGGTGCAGTGTGTAACAATTGGTGACCTCTAGAGGTGAAGTGGCACGTCGTATCCATCACTCCTCTGAGCATGATGTCACGTGTTCCTGTCACGTTCTCACAGAGACACGGTCATAGAGATTTTTTTTTTTTTAAATGTCCTCACCTAGAACATGCACCACTTTCCTCCCTCCACTCTGTGTGTCCGTGGGCAGTGATGTCACAGAGAAGGTGGAGGTCAGGGCGAGGACCAGGAGGAACATTCTCACCGGAGGGTCCGAGAACCTCAACCACTGCAAGAAAGGAGCGTACAGTCTCAATACAGCACAATGACACGTGAGAGTGAGGCGGTGATGAAACTCAGAGAAGCGCAGAACTTCAGAGCTGGCGAGAGAGAGAGAGAGAGAGAGAGAGAGAGAGAGAGAGAGAGAGTCACACATGAGAGAACTTTAACTTTCTCAAACCAGTGAAGATGGAGTGTTGCTTTAAAGAGCTTACACTCATCACTGCAGGTCACAGCATGAACAGAGGAGATACTCCCACCACTCTGTTTAAAACCTTAAGCTTGTTTCTCTGCTCGGTGTGGAGAGGTGGGGGAGGAACAGCGAGAGTTTGGAAAGTTTTTAGAACCCACCTCAGGCCTGAGAGAGGAACAATGGGAACATACATAATACTCAGCACTGCCAAGGACCAAGTGTTCCCATCAAATGCTACTGTTGACTTCAGATAACATTATTTCCACTTCTGTTGGCGGAATGTATGAATACGTAATGACGACAGATACGTTTTACCGATACATAACCACCGGAATGTGTGAACCCCTCTGTTTACGTGTTGCGCCAAGATGTTTTACCATTGAAATGATGACTAAAGGCCAACATAAGTTCTCCTACACACTCAGATAGGAACATGTATCTGCTGTGGTTTTACACTGCAACATGCAACCTCACCACTAGATGACACTAGGTACTATCAAATGTAATCAAGATGCATCAAATTATACTTATAGTCCTTTAAACATACCATTTTCTCATGAAGATCTTATGATCATCCCATGGGCATTGAGTGAAAACATTTTTTTAAACTAGTTCGAATAGTTGAAAATATTGATGAATTATTTCTCTGATTCAAACTAAAATTTAACAGATGCTTTACTGACCCATGCTGCATGTCTCTGTTATGTTCCATGTTGATCCATTCATCCGTTTTTGCTTCATCTTGTTCACAAACAAACAAAATATAACCTCTGTTGTGTACCACACTGTCATGGTTACAGCTGATAGCTATTTTTCATTATCTTTACACACTGTGTGTGTGTGTGTGTGTGTGTGTGTGTGTGTGTGTGTGTGTGTGTGTGTTATAGCTGTAGTGGATCCACACAGCTCCACAGTGGATTGTATATGTGACACCAGAGGAAACAACATTCTTTATAGTTTATGGAGAAAAAGCATCACTGCTACTGAACTAAGGATCTCAGTGTGTGTGTGTGTGTGTGTGTGTGTGTGTGTGTGTGTGTGTGTGTGTGTGTGTGTGTGTGTGTG
>JAFBJT010106227.1:134362-151476 GCA_016785325.1 Chascanopsetta lugubris
CTCTCAAATAAAAAAAAAATGCCCCCCCCCCCCCCCCCGTACAGGCTCAGAGCTGCAGTACATCACATACGAGCACAGGCCTCGGCTGAAGCTCAGTCACTAAAGCAGCTCGATCACATGCACGGTAAAGCAACTCTCTGCTGCTGCATCATCCTCATCCTGTCTCAAGGTGAGACCAGTGATCATGTGACCTGCGGCTCCACACACACACACACACACACACACACACACACACACACACACACACACACACACACACACACACAGAGTGACACCATTCAGACAGGAAGTTCAACTTACCATGTCTTACCACAGAGACGCAGAGATGGAGCTGATGTGATGCTGTGAAACCGTTTAACTCCTCGGACAGGCTCTCAGTGTTGTTCTGCTGCAGCTCGCCCCCCTCTCTCTTCCTCTCTCTCTCTCCCTTTCTCTCTCTCTCTCCTCTCTCTCTCTCTCTCTCTCTCTCTCTCTCTCAGTCCCATTGCTGCAGGAGGAATCACTGGTGTCTGTGGGTCCTGCAGTCCCAGCGATGACGCAGCAGCAGCACTAATGTGTGCGTGTGTGTGTGTGTGTGTGTGTGTGTGTGTGTGTGTGTGTGTGTGTGTGTGTGTGTGTGTGTGTGTGTGTGTGTGTGTGTGTGTGTGTGTGTAAAAGTCAATAGCAGCAGTGATCCCTCACTGATGTGAAGCTGCCACACATCTTTGATTCCCTGTGTTGTCGGGGCCCATCAGAGCGACCTCATTGGTTCAGAGTGAGCTTCAGTTAATGCAGTGGAAGCTCATTGACTCTCAGGCTGAACATTGGTGGAACGGGCCTGAGTTGATGAGGGAGGCTGTTTGTGTTGAGGCTGTGATCACAGAGCTGAGAGTCCCAGGGTTGGAAACAAAGTGAGTCCAGCTGATTGGACCTCATGTCTGAGGATGAAGAGGGAGGTGACAGTTCTACAATGTTACAAAACAATTACATATTGTTATTTTTATGAATTTATAATCACATACATGTTTTATTTTTTCTAGTTCATTGACAGGTACAACAACCAAACATTTTGGGGTTGGGTAAAAGTGATGTGATGGGTTTTGGGATTGTGTTGTCAAGGTGTTTTGATTATGGGATGCATACGTACATGCATACAAGAAAATAAGTAAATGTGCTGATTCAGTTTGTGATTAAAAAATAACATAAAGTTGTGTCTGTGAGTGAGTCAGGAAATGTTCAGCAAGCTCAGTTACAAGAAACTGTTTTTTTTCAGTTTCATTCATAGAATTGTTGATGTGTGACGTCAGAATCGGTGTTGTTGCTCTCGTTGCTCTTGTTGCTCATCACCCTCTCACGCGAGTGAGTGAGAGCGTCGTCACACACGTGTCACACACCCCAGCGTCTCTCCTGTGGAGCCCGCGGAGTGAGATAAGGGAGAGGAGATCACAGCGGGGTCGGATGTAAAGAGACAGGAATTCGGCAGGAGGTCTCTTTGTGTAGGAGCTGCTCTGATGTTACATCATCGCGCCGAGCAGCTGATCACACAGCAGCAAAGTGGACCTGCCACACTCCCTGTCGTCCTCAGCTGCTCCCACAGCCGCAGACGTGGCCCCGGGTTCTCCGTCACCTCCGTCTGTGGTGCTGCTCACACACAGAAACTTCTGAGAAGGATCAGACGCCGCAGAGCAGAGAGATTATCTCCTACAAATCTATTACAAGTGAAGAAACTCTTCTCCAGCTCTGTTGGAGCAAGCAGGGATTAACAGATTACCTGAAATCCATGAGAGGGAGGAGAGAAGATCTCAGGACAAATCTACTGAGAGGAGAAGCTCGGAGCTGGATTCAGGTTCCAGGTTCTAAGTCAGAGTCTAACATGAAGATGAAATCAGCAAAGTGGAATATAAAAGAACTTCCGATGTTGCTTGTGAATAGATAGAAATCAAATAGTGGAGTTGAGTTATTCTGTGGATGGGTCAGAAATCATTCTGAAGTTATATCTTTGATGGAAGTCAACTTTATGAAACAGTGATGTGTTTATCCTGATGATGCATGGATCACATGACACTATATATAATGTATGTATACTGCATACGTGAGTAGATTTTAAAAATCCACACAAATCAAATGTCAGGCTGAAACAAAGTCAAACAGGATGGTTTATAGAGGAGAGCCTAACCCCATCAGTGTTCAGCAGACCAATGGTATTCAAAAGTGTTTCCATTGAGATCATAAATCATTTCCCGGAAAAAACCCAGAAAATGTCAGAGGACTCTCATCCACACATTCTCACAGTGTCAAAGGAAAGTGGAGAGAAAATGCCTGGATTCAGCCTCTTGATCTGGATCTGCACTAAACTTCTAGACTATAGACTGTGTGAGACACATCTGCACAGTCTCTCTACATCTTTACTTCTCACGGTTCAAATCAAAAGGGAGAAACCGATCATGAAGACGTTAGTGCAGCCAGCAGTAGTAACATCGGCTGAACTACATTTTGAATTTCACAGAATCAAACGGAACAATCAGCTCTGTCTGTTTGACTCTGCCTCTTTAAATGCAAATCTGAATGTTATTTGTGTTCACAAAACACACGAGACTGAGGAGGGCGAGAGTATCATGTTTCCCGTCAGAATATTTGTATACATTTCTACATCCTTGTGCTTTGAATGCAACCAAAGACCGAATGTCATAACCTGTCTATAAAAAGAAAATAAGAAAGATGCTGAAAATGTGTAAGTCACAGTCGCCATTATTTTGGCTAATGATATCACAGTTTGATTGTTGGCATGTTACGTTTGACAATGGCAGGAGAACAATCAAATAACCTCTAAATACAAATATATTGAGCAAAATAATCTTTTATTTTGACATTTGGAAACATGGCATTTAAAACAGGACGGGTCCTCGCGAATCATCACCTGACTGATTGAGGACCGAGCACTTATTTATCCTTATTTATCTTTGTGTCCTTCTCCTCACTGTTGGGCAGACCCGTCTGCCCGGGGAAGGGGTTGATCTTGAGGAAGAAGTATGGATTGCTCTTCACCCTCAGAGCCACCAGGACGGGCGTGAGGGCGTACAGGAGGTTGAAGCTCAGCACACGCCACCAGGCCTCGGGGGGGATCTGAAACGGAGCTGTGGTCCGAGGATGGAGGGACCCTCCGATGTGGGCCCACTGACACTGAGGGACACAGAGCAGGAGGTCAGAGCAGGTTGACCTCAATATAAGATGTGGGCGGGGGCGGGGGGGGGGGGGGGCAAACAAAAGGGTCAAACATAAGGCCCACGGGCCACAACCAGCCCGCCAGAGGCTCTGATCTGGCCTGCGGGACGATTTTCAAAGTATATATATTTCAGAGAAATTGTAGAGACCTTGCTTCCTTGACCTGCAGTTACCATGCCGGGACACTAGGAGGAGTGTGTGGTTATAGAGCGAACACAACATGAGGTGTCGGTCATCATCACCTGGATCATGGCTCCGGCGACGAACACGGTCCAGTCTGACATCCAGGTGCAGCCGGGCTTCAGGAGGCCGTAAACAAACGCACCCAGCAGAGGGAGGCCGTAGAAGAACATGTGCAGCATCTGTACACACACACACACACACACACACACACACACGTCTGACTGAAACGCACATGTTACCACATGCACATGTGGATGTAGATGTGGTGGTTTATGTTCCAGTGAGCGTGAATTCACAGAGCAGCCATGTCTCTGTCTCTTTGTTGTTATTGTTGTTGTTGTTGTTGTTGTGATTGTGCTGACCATATATGGTCAGTGTGCTTCCGCTTGTTTGACCTACATCACCTTCACCTTATCTTCATCAGCCTAACGCGTGTCTCATTGACTGTGTTCAGTCTGTTGTTGATGCACGAGCTCCCATCAACAGTTTGTTGAAGCATTCTCATGGTTGTTTTCTTTGTATATTTTATTGATTAATGCATTTTTAGCATTGCTCTCATCTTTATGACTTTTTGGATCTACTAACGATGTGATCATCTACCTGGGATTGGCATTGAATCTGTAACAACATGCACCATGTGGGATGTTGAAAAAGTTTTTTAAAAGTACATTCAAAGTAGGAAAACCCTTAAAATGATATTATTCGCAATAAGAATATTGGTAAATGTCAAGTACAGATAATCAGCCTTGCCTTGTTTGGAGCATTAAAGATCCAGTGTGTGATATTTAACTGCAGTTATCTAGACTTCTATTCATAGGCCTGTATTATAAAATAATCACACTGATGTTTTCTTATGAATATATAATCACCTGGATGTATAAATAGTTGTTTTGATTAGCTCATAATGAGCCCCTTCTGTTTACATCACCAGCAGGTCCTCTCCACTAGAGGGTGCCATGTCGCACCTCTATGTGTGTCCAGAAGCCACAAACGAATCATTTTGAGTTTGAATGTACATTTCGGGTGACGTGCAACATTGCTGACGTGCGTGGCACAGAGCGGTGAGGTGCAGGTTGCTCAGATGCAATATGCCACTTGACCACTAGATGGGGATTAAACCCTACATAGTGACCCTTTAAACCTCACTGTGGGTTTTCTCTCGGAACCATGTCCGACACTCTCCACTGAAATGTAGATGAGGTCCAAACGAGTTTGTTCAAATATAAGATAGTCAAAGTTCTCAAGTGCAGCGGTCGAGTGTTTCTCCACTTCTCGGCTCCAACGCGGAGTGCTGAGTCAGCACAAACCGCCGCTTCCTCACGAGGGTCGTTACTGAGAGCGCCTTGACCTTCAACTTAAAATATTTGGCGCATGAAAGGAAACTGAAAATGAAACCACTGAGCTCTTTCTCCTCAGTTCTGCTCTCAGGTCCAGATTCAGACTCGTGGGTTCAGCTCTGAGGTCTTTGTCCTTCAGTCCTCAGTGAGACACGTCTCTTTATTGCTGCCACGAGAATCTGTCACTGTCGTCCATCATCGTCACAGAGTAAAGAGTCGGTCGTGGCAGAAACACACACACACACACACACACACACACACACATACTAGAGATCTGCAAAGGCAAACAAAGCATCCCCCCCGCCCCCCAGTGAGATGCTGATGTGGGTCTTTGGGGGCAAAGGATTATCTTATCACCCTCTCAGCATGTGGTCGGGGCGTCTGATCAATGACTCAGCCGCCGCCCGACAAGGTCTTTGGATAACCTATTGATGAGGCTGCGGACGCCGACACGGGCCAGACGCAGCCCACGGCAGCGTGAGGTCAGAGGCAGGAAATCAAACTGAAGCAGGCCCCGCCCCCTTCCACCATCTCCACCATCTCCTCCACCACCACCACAGGCTGCAATAATAATCTGTTATCTGTCTGTGAGCGAATGAATCACAGACAGGGATGCAGCGTGAGGTGTGAGCTCAGAGAGCGTGAGGAAGAGATAAGAGCTCAGCGTCCTGTTCACTCTGTCACTCTGATCTGAGATCAGGCAGAGGAGCATCGCTGCGTCTGCGTCTGTGCATTCAAACAGGTTCGAGGGGGTGGGGGGTTAAAGCACCCACCATGACTCTGGGGAAGCCCACGGGGTCTCTCAGGTAGGGCTCATAGTGCTTCACGTAGAAGGAGCAAGCCTCCAGGGGAGAGTCCAGCGCCACCTGCAGGGGACAGGCAGAATGACAGGGACGGTTATGGACATCCACACAGACACTTGGGCACACCTTGACAATTATAAATCTGTTAAACATCATATATATATATATATATATATATATATATATATATACTATACTATATATATATATACTATGGACAAACTAAACAGTGTTTAAAGATGCAGTGTATCAGATTTTGGTCATTTTTGTCACTTTAAAAAATATTACAAAACGATTATATGTTGACATTTTTATGGATTTATAATCACGTAAATGTTTTTCTCATTTTTCTTCCAGTACACGGCTCCGACCGTGTCGACTCACCAGGCCTCGGAGCACAGTGAAGGCCATGGCAGCCAACAGAAGCAGAACCAGGACCAGGTCCAGAGGGCGCCAGATGAGCTTCATACTCTGAGCCTGTTGAGCCTGGAGAGCGGACGAGGAGAGGATGAGACGAGGAGAGCAGGTGCAACACACTCTGCAAACATCACTCCTGAAGTTTTTCAGTATCAAAAGTCCAACCCTCAGGGCCATGTTGGACTCACGTTGTATCCACCGATGAGCGGCCGGTCCTTGGGCCTGGTGAAGAGAGTAACAGCGCCCACAACAGGCATCAGGAGGAACAGGAAGTTGAGCCAGAACACGGGACGGATCTCTGATCCATATTTACCTGAGAGAAGGAGAGGGAAAGAAAGAAAGAAAGAAAGAAAGAAAGAAAGAAAGAAAGCTGCTGCTCAGTTTGTTCTGATATTCACCTGAGGTCAACACCTCAGTGTCATGAACCTGAAACCTCTGACGTGACGTCCACCATGTCAGGACACAGAGGACATCATGTCTCCTGCAGGCGGGTTTGAACTGACTGTGAGACACTTTGGTGTGGGTCTGAAAATCCAACAACAGATGATGCAGGTGTTTTCTGCTGTGTCAGCTGGGCTGTGACGGCAGGTGAGGTGCAGGTGAGGTGCAGGTGAGGTGCAGGTGAGGTGCAGGTGAGGTGCAGGGCATGTGGGTGTAGTGTTGGCAGACTGAAGCGTGTGACACTGATGCCACAGACGTACAGAATACATTGATGAGAGCTCAGATGATTCTCACCCGCCACGATCCCGGAGATGAAGACGCTCATGTTGGCGCTCAGAGACCCCGCCCACAGCAGACCCAGGTTACGATACGCTTTCCTGACGGAGACGGGACGACAAGGGTTGGAGTTACACACCTGAGCAGGTGACCACAACGTGGATAGAAGATCAGAGAATGAAGTAGAAGTCGTTCATTGCTCTGCTGTGCTGTGATTGGTCAACTGCTGAAACGTTACCCCACCCCACACTCCTCTTTCTGTGGCGAATGGGGATGGATGTGATAAGATTAAGATAGATTAACTCTAGTTGATTCCCCTCGACGTGCGATACATTTATTTTTGCGGCGCGATACAAATGATCTCTACCTGGCCGCCGACCCGACGGCTTCCTCCCTCACCTGTCTGTGATCCTGCCGATCATCACCAGGTACATGACGAAGTGGGCGATTCCATCCCAGTAGCACATCATGATGGCGTAGGACGTTCCCAGGTAGGGCTCACCCTGGCACACATGGCAGGAATACTCACTGCACACCGAACCACGCGAAGAGTACATGCATACGTCCGTGCGGACACGTGCGCCTTTACTGTTTTCTGGTAGAAGTTCATGAAGCCGTCCAGGAGGCCGTCGTACTCCAGGGCGCTCGTCAGGTCGATGACACACGTGAATGAGAACTCAGCGAAAACTGTGAGGGACGGACAGAGTTGTATTCAGCGACTGGGTCAAACAAAGAGTCGTCGCGTGAAGGTGTATTTAATATGAGTCGGCTCCACATTTCACCACGGGAGCGGGAGTTTGGAAACTCTGGTGCGCTAAGGAGCTTTCGCGCTCTTGCTCAACCTCTTTTGTTGCATCGTTTGAACTCGGGGACCAACCAAGTGAAAGTAATCCTCACACGCCCACTTCACTTTGATATTACCAATGTGATCAGAGGATGTAAAAACAACAGACTAATATCCAGCGAAAAAATGCACTACAGCGCCCGAACATGACTTGTTGCATAATGTTCCTGACCGTCTGTGGCCTCAGTCAGCTGTTTGTTGGAAACAACCTTACTCATGAAAATAGAATACGGTTAATCCGCAAGATGCTAAATATCAGCTTTGAGCCACAGGAGAAGAAACTTGAGTCAACAACCTTCAAACACTGGCCACTGGAAGTGCAGAGTCATGGTGGCAGAGCAGAGGTAAACAACAGCCTGGACAATTATAATATGACACAGTGCTTCACTGACTCCATAACTGTCAGTGCTCAGATGTCATGGTATCAATCTCATTCATTGGTTCTCAGACTGGAGTCCAGGGGACCAGCGGGGACCGGGGACAGTGCAGCTGGGACAGACACCATTAACGAGGACATAAACAAAGAGGAGTTTACCGCTGCTGTCCATGCCAAACTCTATCTCACAAAAATTCAATTTCAATTCTTTTCATGGATACGCTTCCTGGTGGAGTGTTAAACAACAGATGATCAAATGGATTTACGAATGAATGGATTTGTGTTCATATCTACATGAGGAGCGGTTTGTGCTGACCTGCAGAGCGAAGGAGCGCTGGCCTTGTCTCAGGCTCGTTTCACGTTGGAGCGCAGCATCGTGAGCATGCACGTGCTGTTGACGGCACAGCCATCAATGACCATGACTCAGCACATTTCCACAGACAAACGGCCTCGCTGATTCTCACATTAACCACTCGCTCACGTTACGTGACCTCGGTCAGATATCGGATATCTGATCCGAGGCCACACACTGTCCGATAAAACAAAGCAGAATTGACGTTCATGTCAGTGCATCCACGCGCAGACGCGAGAAACAGGAAGTGAGTCACACCTGCGTGTGTCACTTCAGCTTGGTAAAGGTTCTACATCCACTTCCACAAACAAGGCTGCGTCGTGTTTATGTGACAAACGATGCAAGAAAAAAAAAGGTGAAGGGCACTAAGTGATGCGTGCATCATTGTAAAAGAAAAATATGTTTGGGCCAAATGGGGATCCAATCAGGTTTCTCCAGGTACAATTCTGTGTCTGTCGGTCATGTGCTTCTGTTTATGTGGGTCATAGTGACGAGATGGAGATAGAAGAGTGTGCGTGTATTGTTCGGAGGTATAACTCCTCCATGCTTCATGCTTTTGTCAGCGCTTTTCATATCTAAGTTTGGAGCTGTATCCACTTCTATTATTACACGTGTGTTGGTTTGCGAAATGCACCATATCAGCGAGTGTCCTCGCTGAGATAGAAAAGCCTGACAACCACTCAGCCTGATGTCTGAGTCTTTGCCATCCATTCAGTCACTCACTTCTGCTTTCACATAGTTCTGTACATGGGGATCTGTGTTCTCAGGTCAAAGAGAACAGCGTCTGACACAGGAGAGATGAGATGAGTTGTTGTGATGTACAGCTACAATTTTTTTTCAATGTATTTCAAATGATTCTGTTAAACTTTGATATCAACACTTTTAGGTCAAATGTCCGCGACAATGTCTCCGTGTTGATTCCCGCTGCTCTCTCTGCAATGCCTCATGGGAGAAATGACTGGAAGGTACATTTCCTCCAATAGAACCAGAATCTCTTACATTCAGGACCTTTAAAGTTGTGTAGAAAGTCACAACAAAGAGAAAACAATCCTCCACTGTGCAGTGTGTAGGATTTAAGTCATTTTTGTCAATTCTAGAAAAAAATGACGAAACAATTACATACCGACATTATCATGAATTTATTATCACCTAATTAAATGTTCTCTTTTTCCCCCTCAGGCTTAAAAGAGCCCATTAATGTATATTTACATGAGGAGCAGGTCCTCTTTATGGAGGCCGCCATGTTTTTACAGTTGTAAAAGTGGACGCACTAAACCTCTTTTGAGTTTGAATGACAACTGAAGTCGACCATAGGTTCTCCTGCATGTTCAGAAGGGTGAGGGTGAGGTGATGGATACAACATGTGACTTCACCTCTAGAGGTCACCAAATCTTACACACTGCGCCTTTAAGGTCACAGACTCTGGACTCTCCTGTATTAGTGTTTTCAAACAGTCGCCAATGAAGACATGTGTTCGAGAGGGTTGAGTCAGTGTGAGCAGCAGTGAGGTCGTCGGCCTCAGAGCCGACTCTGAGCTTCCACAGCTCTAAGAGGCTTTGAGCTGATCAGCTGAAATCAAAGGCAGAACAATGCATTTACATGTTTCACTCTGAAAGCATTCCTTTGGTCCCACATTTAGAAACTATTTGTAATCAACTGTGAAATATTTGTGTTGATTACCAAAGAACAGGACGTCTTTAGGAGGGTTTCCACGGGTGATGAGGAAGTAGAACAAGAAGACCACCACCAGCACGGCCACACCCACTCCCAGGACCACGTACGGCCTGTGAACGCAGAGACACTGTTAATACACAAACACATGTGAACGCACAGAAACTGTGAACGCAGAGACACAGTTGATACACAAACACATGTGAATGCAAAGACGCTGTGAACAAAGAGATATCTGAACGCAAAGACACTGTGAATGCACAGATGTTGTTAATGCACAGACCCTGTGAATGCAGAGACGCTGTGAACGTACAAACACTATGAACGCACAGAAACTGTGAGCGCAGAAACGCTGTGAACGCAGAGACGCTGTGAACGTACAAACACTATGAACGCACAGAAACTGTGAACGCAGAAACGCTGTGAACGCAGAGACGCTGTGAACGCAGAGACAATGTGAATGCACGCCCATGTGAACGCACAAACACTTTGAACACACAGACGTGAACGCACAGACACTGTGAACGCACAGACATGTGAACACACAAACACTTTGAACACAGAGACATGTGAACGCAGAAAAACTATAGTTTGTAAACATCTTCAGAAGCTTCATCCATCACAGACAGAGGAGGGTGGAGCTCAGGCCATGTTCGTTCAGCTCCGCCTCCATGTTCACTGGTCAGAGGTACAGTGGCTCCGCCTCTCTCTGGAGAAGATGGATGTTTTCAGTTTCTCTTCGATGAGAACGTTACATTGTAGGTAAAGTCAGAGTGAAGCTCCATGACTCAGCTCCTGGGAGGACTCATGTACATGCTGATTGTGAGCAGTGGGGAGGAGTCTGTCATGAGCCACCCATCACTCTCCTCTGTGGGTCAGTGAGTCCACATGAGTCCAGACTTAACCAAATTAGAAGTTTATAAGTTCTTCCAAAATTAAAAAAAAGGTGTGCGCATATGAATATGTTTATCTGTAACTAACAAATATAGATCCCGTTCTAAAGACTTGTTTCCAATAAACATGAAGAACAGATGATCCCTGACAGAAAGAGTCTGATCAGATGATCTATTCTCATTCAGGTGTTTGACTCATTGTAACTCATGGATCTGTCTCATCTGTACTGGTAATAGGTGACAACTTTAACCACTGACCATTTTTCACAACGGGCTCAGCATAGTTAAAGATCAATGACGTAATTCCTCGGTTCAGTATCGAAATGACGTTTAAACATTAAACAATAAACAATAAACATGTGGGTCAGTGAGTCCACATGAGTCCAGACTTAACCAAATTAGAAGTTTATAAGTTCTTCCAAAATAAAAAAAAAAGGTGTGCGCATATGAATATGTTTATCTGTAACTAACAAATATAGATCCCGTTCTAAAGACTTGTTTCCAATAAACATGAAGAACAGATGATCCCTGACAGAAAGAGTCTGATCAGATGATCTATTCTCATTCAGGTGTTTGACTCATTGTAACTCATGGATCTGTCTCATCTGTACTGGTAATAGGTGACAACTTTAACCACTGACCATTTTTCACAACGGGCTCAGCATAGTTAAAGATCAATGACGTAATTCCTCGGTTCAGTATCGAAATGACGTTTAGGCTGACTGTGCCCTCTAGTGGTGGTAGTAACACCTGTCATTCCATAACATACCGCGGATCAGCAGCACGAGTGCACATCATAATTATTGTTAATACATGATGATTGTAACATTATTTTTTATATACTGTTAAATGCTGTGGTGAGCGAGTTCCTATTTATTTCTATTGAAAAGTAACATTTCACCTACAAAACATTGACTTCAAATTTCATTTTCACTCGTACTGCAGGAGATGAAGGAACTAGTTGATTTAGTCATCAGTGGTATCAAGTGGTGAAGTTGCATGTTGCAGCATATATGTATGTAAACCTATGGTTGCCTGTAATTATCATCAAAACTCAAAAGGTGTCTAGATTCATGTGTACACAATTTGATTTGATTCGTCAGTTCTTGGCTGTTGTCAAAACATTAGAACAAGGAGATGTAGTAAAAACAAATGTAATTATATCTCATAAGAATAACACATTCAGTGAAACGTTAATTCTGCTTAAAATCTATTATTATTTATTGTTTGATTATAATTGTATTCAACAGATGATGAAATTCAGGAGCAAACAGACTTTCCAATCGTATCTTCTTCATGTCATTTCTACAACTTTAAATTCATCGTGACCTTTCACCCTAAAGCAAACTTTGTGAAGCAATAAAAGTGAAGACTTACTCTTGCAGCTCTGGGGTGGTGTTCATGGCACAAAGGATGCCGAGGGCAGAGAATGAGAAGAGAAAGACAAAAGTCTCCATGTTTCAAAAAAGCAGCTCAGATCCTGAACCTGCAGAGAAGCAGAGGAACAACAATGGCACTGTTATTCACCCTGAGTCACATCAACATGGAGCATGTATCATGTGGATCAGGTCACAATATGAGTGAAATCACATCATAATAGTAATAATGAATCTACGATGTTTAACGAGAGAGAGAGAGAGAGAGAGAGAGAGAGAGAGAGAGAGAGAGAGAGCTCTTACCTTCAGGCTCCACTCTGTGGATTAATGGAATAAGTGAGGAGGCCTCCAGCAGTAAAATAACGAAGCCCCAGACAAAGAAGCTTTTGGGAGGAGAGTTGTGAAATGTGGTTGGGTCAGAGATTTGTTCAAATCGTATTAGAGTGTCGCGCTACATACCTACACCTCACATACAGCTATTACACACTTTTACCCAACCACTGTGTATTCTGATAACAATACTATACATCAGAGAGGCGCGTAATGTATGAGGTGAGGAGTTCCAATAACAAACCGCCATAGGATTGTTTCCATGAGCTTTGTTTTCTCACACACTTATTCTTCTAATCACATCGTCCAACAAATGTTAATGCCAACGGTTCATTCTAAAATAAGACTATTCTCAAGTGTGGATTTTGTAATCTTTCACTAAGCTCCAGGTGGAGGGTGTGTTTGCTGTTGTATTTATAGAGCTTCATTTTTTACGAATGGCATGTAAAGGGTCAGTAAAACAGGTTTGACACTGTGGAACATCTACCATGTTGTTGTTGCTCCAGGTTTTTGTCAGAACTCATATTAAAGAGACGACATGAGGAGGAGAATGACCCTTGTTTTCTCCAACTGGATCTAAAGTGCTCGAGAGAACGAGTGATACGCGTCTGTTTGACTCCTTGAAACGTCTCTGCGTTTTGTTCTTCTTCACTGATCATCTTAACGTGCAAGATGAAAAAGTGAATTGAGAAAACAACAGATCAACAAAAATCAAGAGGGTTCAGAGAAGTAGAAAGGAAGTCATGAGGATATAGTTGGTGATAGAGTGTATGTGTTTACAGAGACATGCTCAAAAACACATAAACCTCCACGAAGAACAAAGTAAATGAGAATAACGACTTCTGTGTTTACCTACGTCTTAACTCCTCTGTACTGTTCTGGATTGTATCTGCCCTGGGTCGTCATTGTAAATGAGAACCGGTTTTATATCGACCTCGCTGGTCAAATAAAGTTTGCATGAATAACAAAAACAACACATTTATACAAATATTTTTATGATCTATGATCTAAGTCACAATTTCCCAGATGATGTCATCAGACCTAATCCATTCATGTTTTCCCTTTCTATTAAATATTCCATCCATAAATTATAGAACAACCTTCTTTTTAACGACTGTTTTACTCTTAATGATTTTGATTGATGTTAATCTCCTATGTTTATATACTGACTTGGCTGTTTCCAGGCACTTGTTCAGTATCAGAGTTCCTGATCGTCCAAGCCTCTAATTATTTCTCTTAAGTGTTGTATTTACTCCAATTCTATTGTTCTAATTGAGCTCAGCTCCTGTGCTCACTGTTTTCTATTTGAGCTCATTAGTTAGTTTGTTTCGTATGCATTCACCTTCAGTCCAGCTGTTTGCAGGATCACTCCAGCAGGGGGCGCCCCATTCAAACTAAAGGGGGAACCAGCTCTCAACACCAGCAGCTGGTCAGTTAGATCTGGGGTCAAATGTCAAATCAAGGTTGTTGTTTTTTTCATCTATGCATTTAGATCTTTCAAATCAAGTGTTTGTTGTTCATCCTCCTGAAAGTGATGCCACAGAGGATCAAACACAAGGTGACTTTCTTATTGGGACGTCTTCAGTCATGTGCTGACACGCATTCCATGTTTCCATGTTTCCATGTTTCCATCCTGTGCAGGTGAGCTGTGCTTCCATCCAACATCATGTGTTTTCATCCAGCACCGTGCAAACATTAAACAATATCTCTGCAGAGCTACATGGAGTAATAACAACACACACACACTCACACACACACACACACACACACGCACACGCACACGCACACACGCACACGCACACGCACACGCACACACACACCACACACACACACACACACACACACACACACACACACACACTCCTGTGTTGGGAAAAAGGAGTGTGATACCAGTAAAAGTGCAGCCATCTGTATTTGCTGGAAACCTCTGGATGTCTTCCAGCTCAGTTCAATATCCAACAATAGATCAGAACCGAAAAGAGACAGAACCTGCAGAAGGCAGAGACTCATGGAGCCCGTCAGACATCTGAGATGAAATGTCACCACAGTAACTGTTATTTAAAAAATAAAAGATAAATGACACGGATAGCTTTAGACATCCACACGTACTTTCTCTGCAAAAATACTTGTAATTTCTCCTATTTGTTTACAAATGATTCAGTGTTACAGTATTTCAAAATCAGATTTATTTCCCATGAAGATGTGTAATGCTTATTTCTGCCAGTTCCATTTGATCAGCAGTAGATGTTAATGGTTGTGATTAGTGTGTGGTGGTAGCTTTAGGCCTCTGGTGTCTATGAGACTGAAAACAATGATCTGATGTTTATTTTCGAAAATAATTCGATTTGTATCCTTTTTAACATGATTTCAGTCTTGTTCTAAGTATTTATTTTGCTATGAGGTGTTGGATTAAATCCACAATGAATACACGTATTAGGGTTATATTCTAAAGGCAATGAGTTCAATCACCATGTGTAGACCAATGTGCATGTACAGAGAGTATTAAAATCTTAAATATCAGATTATGGCATATTATATATGAAAAGATGATCCAGTGTAATGTATCAACAAATCTACAGATTTTTTAAAGCAACACTACAACAATATAGTGACTGATCATCCGTCATCTTCAATAAACCAAGTCAAACCATTCAAAACAAACTGTTTAAATAAGACAATACGCCATTTGTGCAGACAAACAGATATTTATGGATAAATGTAAATATTATAAATACTGGTCTGCTGTTATAGTGTCAGTATGTTTCTGTAATACCAAAAGTTTAACAGACACTGTTTTACGATGGCTCTGCTATCTGTGAGGTCCATTGAGCCTGAATTACAGTAATTTATGAATGAACAGTAACATAAAACCAGCAAGTATGAAAATAATTGTTTTAGTGGAGGCACTTGATATGAAATGCATTGTGTTTATACTAAATGTGTGTCACGATAATGAAGGATTGACTATAAATACTAATAAAAGAAGGGGCCCAGGTGTTGTTAACCTGCCTGTGTACGTCCCTGCGTGTTTCCTGTGCCCACATCAACAAGCCGAGGTGCGTGTGCGCGTGTGCGCGTGACGACAGCGGCGGAAACATCTCTTCGCTATTCAAAATGGCACCGTCTCAATCAGGAAGTGGAGAAAACAACTAAGAAGAATAAGTTGGATAAAATTCATCATTTCCGCCTCTTGGACGCGGGTCGTCGCTGAGAATCGGGCCTTGAGGTGGACGTTGGGATTCGGGAGGAGAAGCGGACGAAGCGGTGAGTGGAACAACGACGATGTTGTGTAGAAAAGGCGAAGCGACACATCGACAGTCGCCTTCTAACAAGATGCGTCCTGAGCAGCCTCTCCGGGGCGCGCACGTTTTCTACAGCGGGCTGTGCCGCTTCTCCGGTGACCGCCGCGAGTCCGGTGTTATCAGAAGGACACGTTATCTTTTAAGCCTGGATGACCTGAAACACGGTGGAAGGGGGACAACAGGCACAAAAGGAAGGGGACTCTGGTGAAGAGGGAGTCCCCGAGTCACCGTTAAGGAAAGCCAGCGGCTAACTGGTCAGGCTAGTTACTCAGTAATAAGCTGCTGCTCTAATGAAAGATAACCAGTTTAAAAACATCCACATCAGGGCCACCTAATAATCTAAACATGTTTTTATGTGTGTCCACTTCACACATCAGCTTTTCAATTGTAGTGCCAAATACCGAGAAGTAGTGTTTCTACATAGTAATGTTAACCCATCAACCTCTCTACATGTACAAAACGAGCGTACCCAGCCCCCGATCGCGACTAGCAATGCTAACCCAGCTAGCACAATTAGCCCTCAAAAGTACGCCTGATATTGGTAACCTGGATTGTGTTATCATATCTTTACACCACAAGTGGTTACTAGTGAAGATATAGAGGAGTTATGGGGTCTTTGCTGCCACCGTTAGTGGACTTTGTAACGTGTGTTCACCGTGTTTCGGGCGGTGAAGCTAACAGTGGAGGTGGTAGCACCGTAACCCAGAGCCGGAGCTGTTTTCCTTTGTGCTGAGCAGGAGCCTCCGGTTCCTCTCTGATCCACGATCACTCTCCCAAACTCATCGAGTGGAAGCGATTCACACTTTACTTACCAACCTACTCGTGGCTTAATCATAATCTGTGTATTGTTTATTTATTACTAGACACATATAAATTCGTGTAAGCTGATGCCAGGCGAGGAGAAGTAACTAAACCTCAACTATAGGCGAAGGCAGATGGTCGGCATGTTGTCGAATTAAAGTAAGAATATAAAGACCATAGTTGGTGTTTTAAACATTGAACTTGATGATAAAGTGTTGTTCCTTTTAACTGTAACCGCCAACTTCTTTTATAAACAATTAATTTGTTTATGATCAATCGATTAATCAGATCTCCATTTCAGGAGACGCATGTCGTGTCATTAATCAGACCTCACTAATCAATGACCAAGTTTGTCAACATTGTTTAGTAATTGATTAAATAGATGTATTTTTGCCTCAGTGCACAGTTTGCAGTACATTCCTCTTGAGTCGTACAGTTGGTCGAGGATCAGAGGCGGATAACAATTAAATGTTTTACATGGATAAACATTTCCAATTGAATAAATGTTTTA
>JAFBJT010106229.1:0-13919 GCA_016785325.1 Chascanopsetta lugubris
CCCCCCCCCCCCCCCCCAAAAAAAAAAGAACATTAAGAACATTAGCGGAGCAAAATAATCAAAAGGATTAATTGCCCCCTGGTGGCTGATTGCAGTTCCCTGACAACTCATTTGATTTAGTGAATCGGATAGTGAATGTTTTTTTTTTGTGTGTGTGTAATTTCACATAATTATAATGACACTGATCAAATGTTTCCAGTAAATTTGGTTGTGACAAGTAATAAAATGTCTTCACAATCACATTACACCACAAATTGACACACGATTGGTGGATTATGTGGACCAGCATGGCATCTGGTGTCTAATAATCACCTAATCTTGATTCTCAGCCCAGCTGTTGGAGCTGTTGGCTCCAAATGCTCAAGATGGCCGCCTATATATTCAGGATCATTTGGGTTCATTTCTGGACAGCTGGAGGAAGTCAAGATTCACATATAGTCGGTGATATAACCAAAGGAAATGTGTAGTGGATTTATCAAGCACACAATCATATCACGACACATGGATACAACATGTGACACTTTCCAAATGGTGCACAGAGACATGATGAAAAATCAAGTAATGGCTCGTCCACATCATGATGCTTCCTCACCACCCGCTCAGCTCAGCTACCTGGATATTTCCATCAGGTCTATTTGTATCATTTGACTTTATGGAGTTGTTCTCCTCATGGCCGCCAACTATTTCTGGCCAACGAGTCTGTTGTCTGTCATGCTGGCTGAGTTTCTCTGTTCACTGAGCTCTGGAAATGAATGAGCCTCCAGTGACTTGTTGATCACGTCGCTCACCGCGGGAACATATGGTAACATGTTCGGAAATGGAGAGAAGCATGTTGCATCAACATTAACGCGTTCGCTAAAGGTCACTGTGATTCGCCTTTCGTTTCCCTGCTTTTATTTTGTAATTACACAGACGTCACAGTGATGAATGAACTGACACGAGATATGGGACAGAATAGAAATGTTTTTTTATTCCTCATGCATTTACATTCAATTCAGATATGTCACTGTACAAGTCATTTTGTTTTTGTCTGCTGATGTGACTTTGTCCTATTGGGCCTTTCCCTTTCTTATATTAGTTTTACTGAAGAAGCTGTGGCAGAAGGGTTCAAGGAGATTTGTGGTTTGATTCCCACCTTCCGTCCCTTGGAAAGGTACTGAACCCCACATTGTCCCATGTACTCATAGATCAAAATGTGCTGCAAATAGATGCACAGTTTGAACGATTGTGCGACTGGGTGAATGTAAACTGCACTGTTAAGCGCAGGATGAGGAATTCTCTATGGAATCACTGACTCATGGAAACAACCAGGGCTTGTATTCATCAAATGGGCATTCCATTAATAGGGATGGAAATGAGTACCTGAGTAATCAAGTACTTAAAGGTGCAGTGTGTAAGATTTTGGTCATTTTTGTCACTTCTAAAAACATTTCAAAACCATTTCATACTGACATTTTTATGAATTTATAATCAACTACATGTTTTATTCTTTTCCATTACCCTTAAATGAGCCCATTAATATACATTTACATGTGTAACGGGTCCTCTCTACGGGGGCTGCCATGTTTTTATAGTAGCCCAGAGTGGACACACTAAACATCTTTTGAGTTTTAATGACAACTGTAGTCTAACAGAGGTTCATGCTCAGAAGGGTGATGGACACAACATGCAACTTCACCAAAATATTTTACACACTGCACCTTTAATGTTAAGTTACATTTCACTACTCACACAGATGCCTGTGCTGGAGGTCAGGGAGGTCAGTGTCAGCGTGTGACTGGGAACTAAAGCTCTACATTGGTTCCACTTGTTTACCCAGTAGGACACAGACTTCCTGTTGATGTCTTGTTTACAGTTAAAACATATTTCATGAGTAACATTATCCGGTAAGAGAGTTGAATATTCCCAGGAACAGGGTTGAACTAATTAGCACCTTTTAACCGTTTATTGGCTCAGTCTCAGAGAAGCTGTCAAACCAACGCAAACATCATCCACATCCAGTTTTCAGTTTGTGCCGACTGCATTTTAAACTCACACTCTGTTCTATAACCTCTTTCACTCTATTTTTCCTTGAAGCAATGAAAGGTTAATGTTGTACGTGGCCTCCACTTGACATTATGAACGTTTCTCTGCACTCCATCCACTCGCTGCCCTGCTGCCTCTCTGCCAAACTGTTTGTGAAACCCAGCGCTGAAGATTGCAGGGGAGATGTAGAGTCTATAACAGAGCTCTCCCGGGCGCCTCTCAGGTGAATATCCCATCCAAGAGAGCCAGGTCGATAAATAAGCCTTTGCCAGAGAACACTGCCCGAGTGTTTTGTTGAAAACGAACTCAAGAAGAAGAAGTAGAGGAGGAGGAGAGGATGTCTCCTGCTTTTTCAGATTTGCGATTAAAGTTTGATGGAGCCATACAACAACGCTTTTGTTGTTCGGCTGTGATATGTGTGGTGTGTTCCTTCACTTAACATCTGGAGTCGAAACCACACTAACATCAGTGATCTGTATCATCAGTCCTGGGATTACTGTTGTTTGTGTATCAGAGCTGTTGGATATTGCATCAGTGAATCATGGGGGCCGTGATGGGATGGAACCAAGTGCATTTACTTCTGTGTTTTCCAATAGGCTGTTTCAGTGTATTTGTTTTATTTCTGCACTCACTTAACTTCATGTAAGATGCTCAGGATCAGGTTCAGATTATTTTATTTGTACCTATAGATTTGTTTCACAGTCAGCGATAACAAAGCAATATGGTACCAAACAAATTAATTAACCCCTTCAACAATAACACTAATTAAACATTCTAATTAAAGATATGCTCAGTTATGATGATTAAAGGTTTTCAAATGTATAACCAATTTATGTAAATTAAAATATGAAAGATAAGATTTCAATTAATGTGTTTTTACGTCCCCTAGCCAATTTCTGACTTTCTCACATTATTTAACTTGTAAGTATCGAGGATACTACTGATCCATCCATCCACTCACCAATCTATACCACTTATACTTCAGTTTGTTGGCAGCAACAAACAAAAATAAACAGTGACACGTGTGAGCCAGCTGTAAAAACACTGTGATGTTAAAAGGAAGTTGCTCATGTGGCAGACAGACCGTGTTCAGTAATTAAAGTGTGTCCTTGGTCTTTTTTATGTAACAGCACCTGCAAAGTGAACTGTGATCAAGCCTCTAATTATGATGCTTTAATCAGCCTGAACAAGGAAGAGTCAGTCAGTCACTGCGACAGGCTCCTAATGAACCAACCAGTGTTTGCAATGAAAGGAAAGCTCACACTGTGAGAGAGCTCGCTCTCTTTTATGAACGACTTTCTTTTTCTATAAATGCAAAAAAAAAAGATCAATAAAACAAAAATCATTCTGAAAAGAATCTACTAGAGATGTCTTAATGGTTTCTGAATGAGAGGGGAATAATAATCAAGATACCAACATGATTCACGAGAACAACTGCTGATGTCACCGCCAGTGTCCTCTCACTTTAAGGGGGAGTGGTATTTGAATAAATCTCATTATTATCTACATGCTGAGGCAGTTTTACATCACAGAGGAAGAAAGAGAAAGGGAAAAGAGTGAGTGACAAAGAGGAGATGGATGGATGAGGGGAGCGAGCGAGACGTTCAAAAAGTGTCTTCGCAGCGACCAGCAACAAAGGCGGCGAGATATGATAATAGATTCACTACAGAGCCGAACCAATTTCCATTCTTAACCTCATCCAGACCAGCTGATGATTAAGAACACAGCTGGGGTCACCTTGCCTCTGCTCTCCTTCCTCAGTCCCAAATTAGAAGCACTTATAGATTCATGACATGCTCACTGAGGACGCAGTCGCTCTGCACGCAGAAACCAGGATGCTCGGAGTTAATAAGTTAAAACAGCATATGTATGAGAGGATGTTCTAAAGTAGGATGATGGAGGCTGATCTGTGGGGGGGAGGATTCAGGTTAAAAAGCAGACGCTGCAGCGACAGCTGTGTTGAAGAGGTGTTGAACTTGACCTGCGTGTGATCTTGGGGCTGAAGGTTACTTCTGAAGTTGGCGTCATTTATTTTTAAAGAGGCACTTCATGCAACTCCATGCTGTTCAAGAGGTAGACTATCATAAAGAACAGATTGATATTCTGGATGGGTGCACACATTCATGTGGGTGCCCTGAGTTAGAGGTAAGAGCAAGATCGACCCAAGGGTTGAAAACTGGCAGAGGCAGCAACACAAAGTCTGTTCAAAGAGGAATGTAAACAATTGACTCTCAGCATTAATACAGTGCTTACAGTTACTATATGTAACATGTAAGGTCCTCTTTGTTCGATGTGCAAAGCTGAAGCTGCCGTCTGTTTTGTGCATGAAAGCAAAGCTAAGCTAGCTTTATATCTACAGTCAAACTCAGGAGTAGTTCAACATTAAGCGCTAATCATAGGGCATCATTGGGCATATCCTTAAAATGATACAAGCACGGGTTCCATACAAATTCTGACCTCGACACTACTGTTGTCAAACAAACAATACTGTTTGTGGATACTGGACTTCCTCAGAAACCGACCACAAACCCTCAGCACAGGAACACCGCAGGGATGGGACCTGAGCCCCATCCTCTTCTCCATCTTCACCCATGACTGTTCCCCCTCACACCCCACCAACACCACCGTTCGCTGACGACACCACTGTTGTAGGACTGAGAACATCGACAACCTACAGAGGGGACATCCAGCATCTGAGGGACTGGTGTGCTGAAAATAACCTGGAGCTCAACATCTCTAAAATAAAGGAGATGATTGTAGACTTCAGGAAACGGACTGTACACTCTGCCCTTCTGCATTCGGGAGCAGGGGGTTGAGAGGGTGGACAACATCAGATTCCTGGGCGTGCACATCTCAGCTGACCTTTCCTGGAACACGCGCACCAGTTGGGGAAGGCCCAGCAGAGACTTTATTTCCTGAGGAAACTGAAACAGGTTCATCTCCCTCCACCCCTGCTCACAAACTTCCACAGGTCAGTGATAGAAAGTATCCTGATGTACTGCTCCTCTGTGTAGTTTTCCAGCTGCACTCAGGAGAACAGGAAAAACCTGAAGGTGGTGAGAGCAGCAGAACACATCATTGGCTCTCCACTGCCCGCACACAAAGACATTTACTCTGGCCGACTAACAAAGAAGGCCAGTACCAATTCACAAGACCATAATCACCCCGGACACTGTATGTTTGCCCCTTTACGCTCAGGGAAAAGGTTCTGGACTATTAAAGCCAAAACATACAAACTGAAAAACAGCCTCTACCCACAGGCTGTCACCACCTTCACCCCCAACATCCAAAACTGACAAATGATTCACTAGACTAGGACTGTGTGATATTTTCTTTCTTACCTGTATGCTCATATACACACATACACATACATGTGTTTGTGTATGTATGTATGTACTGTATGTACGTAGGTTCACCTGTATGTACGGAGGAATTAATGATCATACGAATGCATGTAAATACATAGGTGGAAGTAATATGGTATGTATGATATGTATGTAAATACAAGGTGGTTTTATATTTTAGATTGTATACCGTATCTTATATTTCATATTGTTCTTTTTTTTCTCCCACGATGCTGCTGCTAGTCCGGTGCTGCTAAACTGTGTTTCATTGTCTTCCTGAAGCAATGACAATAAAGAACTTCTACTTTTACTTCTACAACTACAATCTACTACTTCTACAAACGTTCCTTCTCCTGGAACAAATGGCTGACAGACAAAATGATTGGAAAAGACCTTGCGGCCAATCACATCTTTTCTAATCATGGATCGTGTTAGAATCCACTCATGCTGGTACTGTAGATTGAAATCCCTGACCTTTAGCCCAGGTTATTATAAGGCTATTTATTATACCTTTTCTTCCTTTCATGCGATTTGATTGTTCATTATAATGTGTCTACTTTCACACGATCAGTTGTGTTGTTACTCTAAATGCTTTTCAGGGATGGTTTCAGTCACTTCAAGTCTGTGTTCAAGTGATATTAAGTTTAACAATTTCTTATTTACTAAAACTATTGGGTGAAACAGTCAGTCGCAGCTGTCAATCGTTCAGTGACTGACTCATGATTGGATGTGTGTGCTCCATCCTCTGATCGCTACTCGTGCAGACTCTGGGTCCAAACACACAAATGGTAGTTTACATATTAGAGATATTTTGGCTTCATGTGTGGGTCGTCTGAGGAAGTGGAGCGTTCTTTATTTATAGTATATTGAGCCAAACATTCATGTTGTTCCTCTACTTCTGCCGCTCTGCAAACTTCCGGTGGCCTGGCAGTTTTCAAACTCCGTCAGCAGCTTCATTCCTTTCATCGTTCACTGCAGGACCTTGTTAACCAACAGATCCATCCCTTTCTTTCTCCTCATCCCTCCACCAATATCCTTTTCTCCCATCAGCTCATTCATCCCATTGGACTGTAGCTTAGTTTAATTGACTCCTAGTCAAGTATTTGAAATTATTCAGTGGATCCACAATTCCCTGTATTATACGAGAATGGCATGGAAAGTGGCTTCCTTTTTTCTTTTATAGTAATGCAGTGATTTTCATTACAGGAGGTTTCACTCCCTGATGTGGGAAGAGTTCATTAACAGTCAGCGTTCAGCGTATAGCTCTTCCACTTATATATCCATTGAGTAATAGCCCACTGTCCTCTCTTTAAGTCTCATATAACATGTCCATATGTTAATGTTTTCATTACTGTAATATCATTACTCTACATGCACTGTGTTTATGTTGCACTTTTCTCAGATTATCGACCCCACCCCACCCCCCACTCCACCCCATTCCACCCCACCCCCCAGTCCACCCCACCCTACCCCCTTATGACCATACATTGAGCCCATCATGTTTACATCAGGTCCGCTCTGTAGAGGCCTCCATGTTTAGCCCTGAATCGATTAAACTGAGAACTCCTTGAGTTCCTAAGGCTCCAGTAGGTTATCTTTCATAAATCCCACACACTTTACCTTTAATTGCATTTAATTGGGGTTTGATTATTTTGATGGTACAAAGTCAAGGTAAAAAAAAAGATGATTGACAGCTGACTTTCTTATGATTGGTTAAGTGGTGTGTATTAGCAGTACACTGATATCCCGCCTCTACCCCCTAATTACTATTGACTCCAGGGCTCAATGCTCAAGTTGGCAGCCTTCCTATTCAGGATATTTTGGCTTCATTTCTGGAGACGTGTCCTCTATGACAAAACAGTCCACAGAAAGATGAACAACAAAGCAATTGCCTCTCCCATTTTGTGCTTTTTCTAGATGTCAATGAATCCTGCTCACTGCACCTTTAAAGGGTTGTACTCTACAGGTCACACATTTGGCTGTATGTTGACCATATAATTAATGTGCTGGCACTGCCAACTTAGGGGACCAGTATCTTTCCCAAGGACGTGGTCTGGACCTAGAGAACAAACCACCAACCCTCTGGTCATGGTGGCTTGGTCTCCCTCCCGAGTCACACACCTATAATTACTGTGAAGCCTGGAGGAAATCTGAACATTCAAATAATTCTTCCAGATGATGAAAACATATGTAAAAGTAGAAGCACATCCAGTTTGGAGGAAAATGCAATTTTCATAATGAGCAGGGCCTACTGGCAGCTCGCTAATTGCTGCCTGTTCATACTGACCTTGTTATCACACAGACACAGACACACACAGGGGCAAACTCTTGGCCAGAATAGTGATCCATGTTAAAGATATTTACATGTGGCTTAACGTGTTTTCCATTATGCGGCAGTGAGACGGGGCCATGCTCTAATGAGTTTGCAAGAGCAACCAAACTACGAGCGACGACCAGGCCTCAGGGCAGGACAATTAGATGCGAGTGGCTCAGAGAGATAAAGAGGCTGAAGTGGAGTTTAAAATAAGTGAGTTATCTTCCGGGTGATCCTCTTGATAACTTTGCTCTGGGTTAGTTTCTCCAAACAAGAGCCTCAAATTTGGCAAGACAAAAGCAGATCCAGTGATGGTTTTATCCACAGAAAAATAGAGTAGTGCATTCAGTAAAGGTTAAAGTTGAAAGCAGAATACAAGAATCCAACTGTGTTTGAAATGTTTCTACAACAGTAGTCCATGTCCAGGCCTTGTTGTGGAGATAGATGTGTGTACAGAGCATGGACAGTGTTGTTGTTCTGTTGCTCTGTGTGTTGCTTGCAGAGGGAGTGGTCAAGGTCTTGCTGCAAGAAGCACCAGGCCAGTGAATTTGCAGGCTATGTTGCTTTTGGAGAAATCCGCATTAGGACACGCCCTCAGTCCTTACAGGTGCTACATGACAGAGACCTTTACAACAGTCCGACCTGCAAAACACACACCAAGTTTGAACCCTGTCAGTCATCATCCACAGTTTCATGCAAGAATACATCCCAGTGTGCATGAAGTAGTTGGATATAACACTCTCAAGATTGGTGGAATTGTAGTTGAGAATCAGGAGATAGGTCTTACCGGGTCCACGAAGGGAAGCGACTTCGAGTTGACAAAGTCTGACAGGGCATCCTTACCCTGACTTACGCCCATGTTGCTGATGGAGTCACCCCATTGATGGAAAACACAATGTCCCAAAACGTGCTCGACAGCAGCAGAACAGCAGTTTGCTCTCTTTTGGAGAAACAACCTAGACTCCCGTCACTTCTGAGACCCACTGGCAACCTGGTACTTTCAGCAAGTCCAGGTCATTGTCGATACTGGAGGCACCCTCCCTCCGGGCCGTCTCCTATTTGTCATCATGCCATTTGAGCCCAACAACTCATAAATTGCCAGGTAGACTGTAGGTCTACAACGTGCTCACACCTTGTTGACTTTGTTATCGGGGGTGTGGTCTTCCGCCTGCCTCCCTCTGCCCAAATCAGTGTGCCTCAACGAAGCCCTTGAGGATACCACCTTCATAAAGTGTACTACAAACCCACTGACATAACAGGCCTAGATTTCTGTCCTTTTTATGTGACTGAGAATTTTATTTAGAGGCTCTTAGGAAAAAAAAAACATATACATAAATGTATGTAAGTTGACGGTTACAAATCACTGAGGCACTATTGAGTTTTGAGAGGATTTAACAATCCAGGGAAACAGGTTTGAGTCCTAATGTGGAAAACAATCATCAGTCACAAATTGTCCTAATCAATCTCAAGTTTTTAAGAGAATGACTGCATGTTGGAGCTGAGTGAGTCTTCAGTCCTCAGGAATGGAAATGTAGCGGTTTTTGTCCCGTGCCTAGTGTTCCCGAATGTTGGAGCAGTACATCTTATTGTTTGCTTTACTTTCCTTTGTTGCATTCTCACCTGCTTATCCGAGTTCGGGTTGCAGGGGTGACCTCAGATCAGGTTGCAGGGGTGGCAGTGCCAACCAAGTAGCGTTGCACCTGACCACAAAGGTCAAGATGGGCAGGTTGCGGGAAGGAAATGGTGACTTTGAACTGGAGATGCTGAAAACTTTGAGGCCACGCCCTCACTGAATATCACTCAAACAAGGCCTCTTGGCTTTTTCGTACACAGTTGGCAACATTCCTTTTAAACGCACCATTCCTGTCCTCCCTCCACTCTTTCGCAGCGTCCACGTTTGCCGGTGAGTCACTGTTTGGGTCTGCCAGCATAGAGATGACACTAATCATGATGGTTTCCACTGTGTGGATGGGCAGCCAGCGCTCCTCTGGTTTCTCATAGCCGAACCTGTCCTCCCCGGGTTCGTGCAGAATGGAAATACATACATCTCCGTTCACCTGAACGTTGGGGTGCCACAACTCTGAGATAAACTTCATCTTCGGTGGACGGAGAGGGTAATCTATAGGAAATGTCAGATGAGCTTTGAACACGCCACCGTCATACGGTGTATCTTGGGGACCAATGACAAGAACTTCCCATCTGTAGAGATCATTGTCGTTGATCAGGCCTGCTGAGAATCCTGCCACTGGTTTTCCATTCAGCTCAATGAGCTGTCTCCGGAGCAACAGCGCCGACTGAGGCTCTGCCATAGTTTACCAAGTGTGATGCAGCCGTATTCCTCTGGGTAAGAGTACATGCGTTCGCTCAACTGTTCTCCGTCCCCTCCCTCACCATTTCCTGCCACTTGCTGATCTGGATTTCAATGCCTCAGATGTAAAGAATTCTAGAGCCTTTGATGTGAAGCGATGAAGGGATACCCTTAGAATCAGCTCCACGTATTTCTGTTGCATGCTCTAAAATGTTTACTTTTGTCACAGTAACAATGGAATTCTCGAAACCTATGCACACTCAGACTGTTTGTTTTTATTATCTTTTTGTCTACCTGAGTGGCACAAATCACACAATCTCTATTGTGTGGAGAAAAAAACCCATACATCCGTCCTCTAGCATCCAATTTCCGTGTGATGGCTGTGCGGGCTAACAGGTTAATAGGTTCAGTGGTAACCCTGTGATAAATTGGTTGTTCTGTAGTGGTTAAAGAAGTAATCAAAGTGGCTGATTGCAGCCTACTCACCTGTTCTGATCCATGAGGTCACACCATCAAACCAGCCCAGTCTCACCGCTGTCGCTGCCAGCAGATGCTTAATTGAACTGGCTGTGGCTCTCTGAGGGAAGATAGAGAAGATGGGAAAAAGTGTGATAGAGGGAAAAATGCAATGGGGGTGGGAGGATGAGGAAGAGAGTGTAAGAATATAATGCAGATTTTTATAGGAAGGTGAACTGCAGATTCTTAGAAACTGTAAATATGGCACCACTCTGAGAGCTGAGACACCAGTTATTCTAACCTGTGTGACAATGTGAGCCTTTGACTATAAACACTTCTGATATCACATTTACTCTGTTTTCATCAGAGGACATCAAGAAGAAAATATGATTCCTCTTGATACTGTGTAAAAGTGGTGTCGTTTTGGAGAACAAGTAATTTAATATTTGCACATTACGGTCAATGACATTTGAGCCCATTTATGTTATGTTTATGTATTGTTTGATATTGAAATGTGTTTGTTGTTTTGATTACATAGGGAGTGAGACCTCCATGTTTCACCATCGTTTTAATACTGGAAGGCCACAGTTAAAGTTGCAGTGTGTGATATTTTGGTCATTTCTTCCACCAAAAATATGACAAAACAATTACTTATTAATATCTTCATGAATTTCTAATTATCTAAATGTTGATAAAAATGCCATCTTATGTGCTTAGTCAAAGGAGTCAATTGACCACACTGTGGAGTTTTAACAAAGTATTATGCCTATTGAGAACTTAATGCCAACATAATTGATAGCTTTGGAGAAACTCCAAATGGTACTGCGATGGCTGGGAATCGAACCCAGGTCAACTGCTTGGAAGGCAGCTATGCTCACCACTATACCACCATCGCTGTTTTTTCTCTCTAAAGTGATTGTTTAAAATTATACAGTAGAGCTGGAAACTATATGTTATACCAGAATGATGCAGTGGCATATCTTCAGAACATCCATAGAGACATGTGCTCTTATATGGTGCTGTGTAAGTTGAGAGGGAACATTTTCCAACTGATATCATAAGCATATGCTATAGATTTGTTCAATATGAAACTGGGGCCAGCAGCCAATTAGCATAGTTTGGCAAAAAGACCAGAAAGACATGGAAACAGTTAGCCTACCTTTGTCCAAAGGCAATCCATCCACTCCAAAGCTAATCACCTCACATGTTATAGTGTTACATGACTTTATATACATTAGCATCATATGGTACTGGTTTGGGGGAATATTTTTTCACTCAGAGAGATACTGTATATATATATATGCATGTATCTATGCTTGAAGGTATAAACAGACACTGAGGGGGAGTTAGAGATGGAAACAGTGTTGAGACAGTAAAGGCTGAGAGGTGTCGCGAACAAGATGAGAAAAGATTCAGTGGTGGAAGGTGCACAAAGCAGAAAAGACAAATGGCAAAATAAAGAATACTGTGAATATAATGCTCATTCAGTCAGCGGGATCTTAGCAAACTGCAGTTTGCGGAACAGCTACTTTCCTCTGACCCAACATGACCCTTGGATCTCAGGGTCTGAATGTTTGGAGAGTCAACATGCAGAGGAAGGAGCAGGCTGCACATTATCCCAGCGAGACATTCATCTGCTTTTCCCTCCTGATGCAGTAAAAC
This sequence comes from Chascanopsetta lugubris, assembly GCA_016785325.1. Lineage (NCBI taxonomy): Eukaryota > Metazoa > Chordata > Actinopteri > Pleuronectiformes > Bothidae > Chascanopsetta > Chascanopsetta lugubris. The sequence goes on from JAFBJT010106229.1 coordinate 12,110, forward strand.
CTTTAGCCAGCATTTTTCAGACCTGATAAAAAAAATGATGATAATAATGCACCACATGCAATTTTATTTCCCCCCTAGCCAGAGATCCATTGCGGCTCTAGCTGTGGCCAGTTCCCCCGCCCCTCCCCCCTCGCTCTGACCGTCGCAGCGGCACTGAGCTGTTCACCTTGTACGTCCGGTCACATCTGCACTGAACCACATGTGATTCATAACTTAGTTTTTTGTCGGATTTGCTCTGTTAGATGCTCATTTTGAATTTTTAAAGGTGAACCATGGAAAGTAAGCTTTTGCCAAAACACAGCCGTCAATATAGATCTTCTTTTCTCCATCTTCCCTTGAGTGCCGTTGTTTTTGATTCACGTTTGGGCCGAGGTGGGTAGAGAGACAGTTTTCATGCTGAGGAGATGTTTGACAGACAGGTAGATGCAGAATTTCTGAACGGTCCCAGAAAGAAAGAAAGGAAGGCAAAGGACATCTGGGAAATTTGATATTGATGCAGTCAGCTAGACGCAGTCGGGTGTTCAGACAGGTGCGCCGTCAGTCCAGCAGGCACACAGACAGGCAGGGCAGTCAGACCGGCAGGTTGGGCTTCTGTGTGGGGAATACAAATAACACTCAGCCTCTCAAACACAGACAGAATGGCAGATTAGCCACTCTCCACTGACCAGAGTCTCCGGTTGAGCCAACAGAGCCACGGCAAAGGAACGGATCATTTAACAATGGCTCCTCCCGCCCGGAACGAGGTGGTGCTGGGAGTTTGCAAATACGAACACTTGGGGTTCGAGCACGGAAGGTTAGACTGGGTTAGCGAAGACGGTGGCAAGCTTGAGCTCACTGGGATGTTCACAGGGAGCTATGACAATGAGGTGCGTTCTACAACGCGCCTGATCACCATGCAAACCCAGACGCCGTGCAGTTGGTTAAATTGCGTGGAATGGTGCAGTTTCAGCCTCATTAGTCAATCGCTGCCCATGAATTCTGTTAGAAAAGGTGTGGTGATGCAGAGTTTCTGCGGTGGACATGATCCATGACCCTGCCCCTTCTCCAGCAACAATAGAGAGTCCTTAAAGTCGATCACCTTTGTGACTTTGGTGCAGAAGTAGGTTATTCCACTGAAAACCGATGAAATTACTCCAAACTAGAATTATGTTATTCACTATCATACCACCGAAACATATAGTGGTAAAATCGTAACAATGAGAGATCCTTCAAACTATTTCAAGATCAAGCCCCAGGTATTATGACATTATTGAAATGTTCAGTTTCTTTTGGCAGAAATGTCCTAAAGAATAATTATATTCTGTTGCTTTTATGATTTGAAATGTTGACTCCATTACCTTTTAGAATGGGGCCTTTATATTTACTTGAAGGACCGGATCCTCTTTAAGGAGGAAATTTGCACCATGTTGCACCACCATGTTTTGTCAGTAGTTTTTGAGTGTAATGGTAACTGAAGGCTACCTGAGATTCTCTTACATGCATGGAAGGGAGGAGTGAGGTGAAGTGAGGTAAATTCTCCACTAGATGTCACTAAATCCTGCTCATTACACCTTTAATGGTGAGACCAACTCATTGTCAGTGGAGTGTATGTATCAATGCCACCTCCGTAATACTCAGACTTAACAGCATGAAATAGAAAAAATGGCTGTGTACATATCCATTATACGTTGGTTTTAATTTTGGACACTGTGAGGAGGCGTGGCCTCCTTGTAGACAGTCTATTGTTCTAATTGTAACATGCAAGTTGTTTTCATTCTTTTTATTACTGTATCATTTTGTATCCAGGTAACACAGACACCAAAGTAAACAG
>JAFBJT010106229.1:14755-28472 GCA_016785325.1 Chascanopsetta lugubris
CCTATAGTGGTTAATATATATAAGTAAATGTCCAAATTTGAAATTCTGTATATTAATGAAATGACAGGAAAATGCTGGTGGGAGAAAAAAAATCAATCATCCCAATGTACCGGGTTGGGTGTGAGAGACTGACCCATCAGGTTGTCTAATAATGTAAGTGTGTGTGTGTGTGTGTGTGTGTGTGTGTGTGCGTGCGCTCTCTTTGACAAAGGACTTCTTGTGGTGAAGGTGTCTGAGACTGACAGACACTGAGAGCAAATCAGCCTAATGAGACCTCATGTTGCTCTGTGGAAATCATCACCTCAGGGGAAGAGGCATTAGATTGATGAGGGCAATTTTTTTTTTTTTTTGCCTCGGTCCCTAAGATACACCTCCACCTCCACCACCACCACTCTGCTTGAACAGTCCCTCTCAGCCCAGGTGACCCATCACACCTCCTTGTTGAGTTAAAATGGTGGACTACTACTGAGTCCTGCCACCTCAGCTGGCATTGTACTGAATTTGTAAAAGGAAATCCTGTTAAAGTCATCACTCACAGTTTGACTCCACACACGCTGATCGCCATGGTAACCCACTATCACCCCAGGCCACTTGTACCGTGCCTGCGTAGATATCCTTTCCCGGAGCACAGCTGTGTGAAATGTATTCAAATGGGTCACGCAACAGCAATTAACGCATGTTCCTTCTCTCTACAATTTCAATGCTGATCCATCGATGACTATCGAGGTTATTGATGCAATAAAGGACGATTGGCGAACGCTCCGGTTGTTACAGTGTGGCCTGCGCGGGTCCTCGGAGTGCGATTGGCTCCATGGAGGTTTACAGAGCCATTAATCAGGAATTGCTCGGTCGCGTCTTAGGTCAGGAGTGAGCCGAAGGGGGGGGGGGGGGCCCCGGGGGGCTCCTGGAGTTGAATGCAGCGGCGGTTTAATAGCTCACAGTGGACAAGCCATGAAACCTGCAGATTACCACAAAAGTAATTGTAGCTCTTGTGTAGTGCTCAGGAGTAGTTACCTGAATGGATTCAGTGCACACACACTGTGACATTTCGGATTTGATCTTTATTTTTCAGTTTGTCTGTGAATTTAATTTTTTTTTTCAAACTCGCAAACCCAGCATGCACTGTGGTCGTTATGTAAGTGATACTGGTTTTGCATGGGAGACCACAGTTAAAAGCCCTGATGACTAATTTAACAGTTTCAGATTTCAAATTTGCGTTTGGTTGACTTGATATGATCAAATCCATTGTAACACTTGTCCAGACTCAGAGCTTCAGAGCTGGTTCTAGGTGCACGCGTGCAGGATGCACCCAGCGCTTGTTTGGCATCAAGAGTCAATGGCGGAAGGTATACAAGCAATAGAGTTTACTAAGTGTGTGTATATTTTGGCTTCTATTCGAGTGCTTTGGCAAAACAGATTGATAATGGTTACTCTGTCTGTAGAACATGCAGAAAAAGTGCTGACAGGCTCCTTATAATTTTTTTCAATGAGTGTGAATGGAGAAAAGACCTTTACATTGCTATTTTTATTGTTATTTTCCAAATAAAACTGTGAAATTATTTAAGTCCTCTCTCATGAATAAGGAAGGATGCACATTTCACATATCACCTGCAGCAACCATAGTCAGAGTCAAAATGGGAGGAGCCAATTATGATGTGTTGCAAGCAAGGGTAAACTGCTGCCTCCCCCATCATTTTCTACCTCAGGTTGTTCTTGGCTTATATGGAGCTCGGCAAGACGACTGGTGGCGAGGGAGGTGACAGGTGCCACGGGTTGTAAATTTCTTACGAGTGACCTGCAACACTTGATGTGTAATTTAGCTAAACCATAAACTTAGTTATTCTAAGTGTGGCATAAAAGTTTATACATGATCAGCCCCAGGAGCAGTCAAGCCGTCATTACTGTTGAACTTTATCTGCTGTCCGGTAAACAACCTGTCAACCTTGTCGTGCTTTTTGGATGCACTCAATGATGCAAAGTGTAGCTGCAAGCAGATGCCTTTTTGGATTTTAATGTGATTATGTATAACAGAGGGAGGCAGGGAAGTGTGTGAATGGACGGGAGCCAACAGAAGTGGTCAAGAGAGAAGACGCGAATGAAGATAGAGAATGGGACTTTCGCTGAGCTCCATTTACCAACTGCTCAGCAGCGGCGGAGCGTCAACAGAGCCATAAACATCTGGTGCTGATGAGCAAAATGACCCCGTCGCGGTGGGATTCATCATGTGGATTTACCTCAGGGCCATAAATGTCATCCTCCTGCACCACTTCACAAACAGTTTATACGCAGGGTGCATTAACGTTTACATGAACACCGGGCCGGCGACGAGACCCAAGCAGATGTTGTATTCAAAGGAGCTGCCTGGATTAATCATTTTGTTTGCCTTTGTGCGCAAATTGAATACGCTGATATACTGTTACGGTCTATGGAACATGAACCGCAGAGTTAAGCGCTGAGAAAAGTTTGTGAGTGTGTGAACTCGCACCCTGCTGCTGTTGACCGTTCACGGAGCGGTGAACACATAAGCTGCCCGTGTCTTTCTCTCCTGACCGCGCTGGGTCTCACTCGGCATGCTGAGTCAGCTCCGTGGTGGATCAGGTATAGAAACGGGAGGCAGCGCAGTGAGGCCACGGCTCAGCGCTGAGATCTGAGGATTTGGTACTTCACCATTTCTCAAGTGCACCTGCTCGGTGTTTCATGTCGTTGATGTTATAAAACGTTACGCTTCGGGCACTTATCCGAGTCAACATTCCTGTTCATTGAATAAATAAATAAATAAATAAATATAATAAAAAAAGAATGAACATTGAAAAAAATGTATTATTTATGTATCTATTTTTTCAATTTTAATTTTTTTTTTTCCATTTCAATTTATTCTTTGAATTACAATTTTCTTTTTTTTTTGTCCCTATATCAAAATGAAGGCATTGACTAAATTGTCATCCCTCTATATATTGATGGCAGCATTATAGGTTAAATATATACTATGTATTTCCTTTTTTGGCCTCGCCTACACATCAGTGTAAAAACAAACTATGCAATTAATGTGTCTTCATATACGATCAGACAGTCCAAGATAAAAGCAGTCAAGGCCCTACCATCCGCCCAAGCAACCTCTGCTGTGGCGTGAAGGCACGACTCCCACTGAATCAGCTACGAGTGACGGCAACCGTAAAACTAGTTCAGGAGCATCAAGTCGGATGAGGTTATTATTTCTACTCCAGCTCGTCATTCTCCAAGCGGGATAAACTCGGATGCTAGCACCAGAGCCGCTTGTGGTATCGGAGCTCTTTTGCAGCTTCTAGGGCTCTCGATCTCGACAGGTCCCCACAAAGACTGACTCGGGTTTTATCTCTCTCTCCCTTTGTCCGAGGTCTTTCATGCCGGGGAATGCTGCCGCGCTCGGAAAAGAAATTCTCGATGGTCGCTTTTCTCCTCCACACTTAGTGCTGCTCTTTAAAGAACGGAGATGCTGGCTGACAGCGCTCCAGGACTCGGCTCTCGGGCTTACGGTACATATGGAGGCTGATGACGCTGCACTCATAGGACTTCATACGTATGTCACACAGTGTCTCCTCTGGGTGGAGCAGCTTTGCATTGCATATTGCCAAATTTTGCAAAGAGTTATGTCCACTTGAAGCTTTGCCATGGCTGGAATAGCTCCTCGGCATTATCCCTCGGCTCAGTGTTAATTGAATAAGTTGCTCCAAGATGATCTAACGCTCTTCAGTTTACGGTGATTCCAGGTTCTGAAATTTAGTTCTGATTAACTTGACACTTGACATGAATCAGCACTCGCCAATATAACCCTAATTCATTGGATGCCAATCAAAGACTTGTACATGAAGATAGACGGAGCAGCCGTCACGTAACCAAATGGAATCTGCAGAGTGCTTATAAGGCTCGCGGTGGGCGGTTCACTCCTCGCCATCTTGCCGATGCCAAACTCCTCCTACTTCCTGGTTTATCCAAAAATGGGCAAAGAGGCGGAGCACAGGAAGAGCTGGGGTGGGACCATGGTGCTGCCGTAGCATGGATCAAATTGTGAGTCCGTGGGAATTGACTCGCTTTTGGAGCCAGTCTCAAGTGGCCTCCCTGTGAACTGCACTTCTAGGTGCCAGTACAGATCTTGGCAGCCAACCTCTTAGAGGGGCTGTGCTGTTTGCAGACTAGTTATTAATTCTCTCTCTCTCTGTTTGGGTTTTGATTTTGCACTCTGCTTTCTTTTTTATTATGTCGTCTTATTTTGCATGTTGCACAGGGAATGACTATAGCTGATGGATATGAATAATAAATGGCTAATGGAACAAACAGATTATTCTGTATCAGTCAGGAACATTTTCTTCAGTACTGATCAAAGGGCCATGAAGAGAAATGTAAGCATTTATAAAAACGAAGAGCTTTTGGACACAGGAACTGATAAGTGGACTGGGCGATTTCTATCGAAATCGTCCATTAGCAGGTATTTTCAAGAAATGCCGCTCGTCTAAAAAAAAAAAAAGCACCCACTCTTTCCTCAATTTCAATGCCTGCCATCATCCGCACATTTTGTGCATAATTGATGACCCGAGGCTTTCATTCCGGTTCCTCGATTGAAGAAGTCAGCCCAAGATGCCCCTGTATGCGGAGTGTCAGATAAGCACTCGAGCCCATTTCCTATTTTGATTTGAGTGTTTCCACAAGTGAGCTAAGTCATCTCTTAAAAGTATTTCCACAGTGCCCTTCACCGTGTCTCCTGCCAAGCAACATAGATGCAGTGTCCTTGTAACACCAAAGTTTCTCAGGTGAACAAAGGGAAGTCAGATCTCTCTGCAAAATTAGCCTTGGTGTCCCCTCGTCACTCTGTCTGACTCCTGTTTCCAATCTCTCTCTCTCTCTCTCTCTCTCTCTCTCTCTCTCTCTCTCGCTCGCTCTGTTCGTCTCACCGACGCAAACACATACGCAGTGTTCTGTTTTCAAAATTCCGCTGCTATTTATAGAGAATGTGTTCCCAAAAAGTTTCACCAGTATGTTAAGCAGTTTTCAAAGGTCTCGCTGTCAAGCCAACAACCAACGACACACGAGCATCCAACGGTGAATAGCGCTCCTCTAGTTTTAGACGAACAAGGTCAAACGTGGTAAATCAGGACAAATTTGAGGACATTCTTTCGAGGATGACGGCGATAGACTGCCGGGTGTAGCATCAGTGACGTCACCCATAGAGAGCTTATGAGGCTTGTGGTGGGCGGTTCACTCCTCCCACTTCCTGGTTCATCCAAAAATGGGCAAAGAGGCGGAGCAGAGGTAGAGCTGGGTTGGGCTCATGCTCCTGTCGCAGAGGCCACAGAACGAGCCAGGTCGGCCCAGGTGTCACTCAAGAGGCCACGCCCTTAAGTATGCACACTGTCGAACCTCGATAGAATAGAAATAAACGAGTTAGAAAAACATGAACCCCCTTTACAGTTGTCATGAGATATAATATGACTGATTGGGGCCAAAACTGTAGTTTGTACCCGGCCTTAAACATGATTCATTCACCTCTAACGTTGACCATTTTAACATGGGCGTCTATGGGGATTGACTCTTTCACTTTTGGAGCCAGTCTCAAGTGGCCACGTTGTGAACTGCACGTTTTGCGCTTCCATATTGGCCTCATCCGTCAGCCCTGGAGTTTGCCGCTTGATGACAATATGTTGTCGTGCTTTCTGGACCATCTGCTCTGTGCTGTGTCTGAAGTATCAAGCTGAATGACAGGATTTAGGCTGTTACATGTGTTACACTGTTTTTTTTAGTGTGCGACATCCAAGCACTGGCACAGTGATCACCACAAACTAAACAAGCACTGACACGTGCCATTCGGAGCAGTGACAGTTTTCCTGGTCCTGAATAAGGTGTCACTCTTTATTTATAGTTTGAATTCTTTTTTTAGTATCGCACATCCACAATATGTGACAGCGACGCCGCCTCAGCCGACAGAAGTCAGAAACTTGTTCTCATAACAACCAGCAATTGTCTGTCAGTTCAGAAGTGATAGTGATAATGTATGGTGCTGCGTGACCATGGTCCTAATGAAGACTTAATGATGTGAAATGTGTTCGGAGCTTGACTGTTTACATGGAGGCACCGTGTTTATGTTTAAAGCACAGAGACGTGATGTGACTCGGCCATCTGTTGATTTGGAAGCAGTTAGATTTCACAGAGATTTGGGATTGTGGTGCTTTAACTTTGATGTTTCCCGTTTTGATTAACGGATAGAAAAACTAACAAGTTTAAAACATATTCCCTGTTCGAGCACAGTTACGTAATCACAAGATACTGTATAACATTTATTAGAGAAGGACAAACATTTAACGGGTCGGATTAAGTTTAACTTTGAGTAGTTACATTAAAAAAAGTTACATATTTGTATAGGTAAGTGACATAAAATCAAGAGGCATCGACGGATTTGGCAAATACAGAAATTGAAAAACTTGCAGTTCACTGGGTGGCCACTTGAGGCTGGCTCCAAAAGTGAGTCAAAATCCCCATAGACTCCCATGTTAAAGTGGCCATCTTTAGAAGTAAATTAAACATTTTGAAAGCCTGGTACAAACTATGGTTTTGATCGCAATCAGTTACATTTAATAAATTGTTTTCTTACTCGCTTATTTTGATTCTATTGAGGTTTTAAAATTGTGCATAAACGAAGCATCTAAACGAATGCGTGCAGGGATCCATGAACATGGCTTATGGGCACTGCCCTCAGAGTCCGTGAAACAGACGCACTCAGTGAAGACCCAATTGGACAATGGTTGACTTTTCTCTCCCAACATGTGAGTCAGCATGAGTCGTCTGTTTTCAGGCAGGTCATCTCTCCTCCGAGAGTGTCAGGGTGCCACTGACCTTCAGACAGGAGGAAGTCAATGAATGATCAGACAGCGGTGTTGCCTTTCATGGGAGGAAAGACGTCCTGAGAGGAAATCAGGTCGTAACAATGGAGTGTGGGAGCTCGCAGGGTATCGCACAGCGAAGGCACACGGAGGCAGATGAGGTGACAAAAAGGAGGAGGGTAGGCGGAGCAGCCTCGGTTCTCTCTGGCAAATAGAATTCCATCCTCACCCTTGCTGAGCAATAGCGTCCACGCTGTGGGAAAACAAACTCCCCCTGCCTTTGTCCCTCTGTCTTTGTGTAATTGCACCCCTGCCTCTTTTCCACACAGGCCAGACTGATCCTCTCGCCCATCCCTGAGTCTCACCTGCTCCCCCCTGACATGCCTCTCTCTCTCTCTCTCTCTCAGCCACCAGCTGTAATTATCATTGTTGCCCGATGAAAGTGTATTTGGTGCATCTGTTGGATTCAGGTTTGGCACAAACAATAGAGGCAGGTCAGAGATGAGGGATGCAGCAGAAGATGGAGCCATTGCCACATAACAGTGGGCGGTGTTATAACTGCTATGACTTGAGTGGCTGTTCTCTGAAGGGTTCTAAAGCTGCAGCTTGGAGAGACTCTGCTTGAGTGTGAGATCATGTCATGATGCATCTAATCAGCAGGTTTCCTTGCTTCGTGCGGGGTTAAACACCCTGATGAGCCCCTGCAAATCCAACACACAGACATTCTGAATTATTATTATTTTCTTAATTAAAAATACCAACAACTATTTTACTCTCCCTCGGGCCCTACAGTGTTATGGCATAAGAGAGAGTCACACCTACCCTATAAAATGTCTTTATCGGAACGACGAGCAGATTATTGCTAGCCTCGAAATACTACAGTTATTAATGTTCGACTAATGTTACGGAATGTTTCCCTATCTACGGCATAAATACGCGAACGTGGACGTATTTACAACCGTCGACTCATGTGCGCATTGTACAGGACAATCAAAGTAATGGAAAATGGAGTGCACATAAAGTATATACCTGACTGCTACAGTGTGACTCAGAGGATGTTGTGCCACTGAAGGTATAGGAAAATGACACTTTCTGTCTCAATGTGTGTTGGGGTGAAACCAATCAGCATTATGCTTTTCCTCCACTCCTTTCCAACATTTCTTTACCCCTGGCTTCCGCACTTTATCTTTCCATTCTGACAGAACTACTTTACGGCTCCAATGCACCTAATTTATATAGTCACTGACACGGCATTCATATATTTTCCATCCGAGTCTCGACCAGTATTCTAACTGATTTCCATGCCGCCCGGCAGAAGCCCGCGCGCGCTACAGGGAGAGAGCGTTCGCAGCTATAGACCACAGAAATGAGTGTTCCATTATTTATGCTCCCCTCACTAACTTTATGATGGTGTTAGGTGGTCATGCTGTTGTCCTCTGTCTCCTTTTTTTTTTTTATCTGTGGTGCACCACTGCATTTAAATGGATACGTCAAAGGATGAAGTTTCCTTTTGGCATTGTTGCAAGGAGGCCGTTTCCCGGCTCAATGGAACGGAGGCGGGCTCGTGCACACCAGAGAAGACGGCACAGTTTTCATGTGTTGGTTTCTGTCTCAGTGTGCAATTTAATCAGCCACGCCATTTCATTTATTGCTTTTTTTTATGCCATGATGGTCTGAAATTCTGTGATTGACTGTGTAAAGATTTTGCTTTGGTGGCCTTTGTTTATTTCATTTCAATATCCAATTTCCCCATAAAGTGTATTATGGCTGGTTTTGTCTTAAGGGGTTTCTTGTCATTAACTTGCAGTCGTCTTGGTTTATATCCTTTTGTGCATTGATGCAAAAAGTGTTAAAGGTACAATCTGGAGGATTTAGGAACATATAGTGATGATGTTGCAGACTGTGGCAGGATACCCCTTTGGTTGCGTTCAGTTCTTATTCAAACTCAAAAGGTTTCACATTTGAACATTCTGAGCTACCGTGATAATATTAATTTATTTCATATTTCTATCCTGAAAGTTAAATACATGCGCTGGACCTTTAAAAACACCAAACTTGCTAGATGCATGAGGCCTTGGACTGGGATGAACCTGCTAAATATTAGTGTAGGTGCACCCTGAGGAATGAATCAAGTATTTTCTTCCCCCTTCTTTAATTTATGACGGATAAATAAGTTATGTGATCAGACCCTTTTCAAAATATTCCTGCTTTAAGAACGAGACCGTTGTAACGGCAGCTGATCATCCTTGGTCGAGGTCAGAACAAGAAGATTGAGGTTATGAATAGAGTGTTTTTTTACTCGTCTCTGTCGAACTTTCAGAGCTTGGTTCAAATTTGATCCTTTTTATTTGCCCTATTGCTATGGGAGACACCTGAGCCCCATATTCCTTATAGGCCTGAACTTCAACGAGTCTGATGAGTCATTGAGTCATTAACCGATCACCTTTCAAAAGGTTAAAAAACAAGTCATCGTGTGGTCAGTGTATTTTTTCCTCATGCAAAATATCATGAATATCCGAGGTCTGTCTCCCTCCGTCACGATGTGTTGTTGTTATATCACCACAAAGGCCAAGGATGCTAAAGGGCACAATATGCCATATTACCTAGACTGGCCTACACTTTAGAGGACTTATCCAGAAGGTCATAGGTTCCATCCCAGCCTTACCCATCATATCGGATAATGCGCTGACAATGCAATTCCCATTATTCAAATAAAGGACCAGCCTCTTGGGGTTCCTCTGGGTTCATTTCACCCTAACACTGGGGTCCCTAATTGGGTTAATTCTGACTCTTTCCCCATAGCCTTACCGACGTTGATGTAGGGTTCAATTATTCATATAGTCATTCTGATCCAGGAAGTACAGGATGTATTGCACTGAGATTTTTTTTGAGAACCTCAAAGTTTTTATTTGCGCTGTGAAATATTACGGCATTTAATATACACCGTACATGGTTCCCAGACGATAAACACTCATGGCCGCCTTTTCCCTCCAGCACCACCTCGGCAGTGAAATACCTGAAAACCTTTTTTAAGCTACACTATCACAGTCATCGTCTCTGCAGCCTCGGAGCCGCTTGCAAAATTTTGACTCCAGATCGTGTCTGTTGCCGTTTTGTTTACCACATCAAACTCGCCGTCGTCTTTACCTCGAGCCAGTGAGTGTTTTTCTTGTGTTTGCATCAGATGAGGCGGGCTAGCAAACAAGTAAATAGCTCTACATGCAGGGGAGTACATGTGCAAACACTCCCACATAATGTGGATACACAGCGTTTGAAGCAGGACTTCAATTGGACACCCTCGCACTGTGTGCAACTCGCTATCCCACACAGTACATCCCTGCTTCGTCAGATCAGCGCTCAACCACTGTCCCATGTGGCTGAAGCTTGGAAGCAGCGCGGAGCTGTGATGTTTCCACACAGAGACGGACAAAGAAGCGGTTTCGCACTCAAATTAATCGATTTTGAATAATATTTCAAAATGTGTTTGACTTTTTAATGACAGTTAGATTCAAACATTCAATTTCTTACCTTCGTCTGTTTATCACCAACTCTGATTTCCATTCACCCCCGACACACAAATAGCCACTTGTTCATCAAGGATGACTCCATAAGTCATACTTCCTAAAATAGACCATACCCATGTACTCATTCTACTGTTCATGTAAAGTACAGGACTGATCAACATAATGAGGGTGAACTCAAGTGTATTTGCAGCCAGCAGAGACAGACACGGGTTCACATCTCAAGTGTTTTTCCATCTTGCAGCGATGACTCTGAGGGTTTGATGTGCATACATTTGGATGTACTTTCAGGATACTGGAACATACATTCATTGGAAGCCTGGAAACAGGAAGTGACTCTAGCCAACAGTGTAACTCACTGAATCCATGGCGGATTGTCAAAACGACCAAAGCTTCATTGGCATAGTAGTTTCGAAATATTTGTTTCATTACAAAGTAATGGGGGAAACTGTGGTTGCGTGGTGGAAGTAGCTGTCCTCTCGCCGGAGGGTCGTGGTTTCATTTCCCGCCTTACCCCCGCTCCACATGCCGAGGCGTCCTCGGGCGTGATACTGAACCATGTGAGTAATTCTGCCTTGTTGATATTTGATCTGAACCGCAAAACAAATCTTCTCTGGGGCTGCATTTTCTGTCACATCCCATCTTTCTCTCGCTCCTGCTGCCGCGTCTCCCCAGCTGATCCATCAATCATCAATTTCAAAAACTCATAGCCGCCATGACGTTTACTCGATCCATGTGTCATTGGATCAAGTACATTTGTCTGTTGTATATTTGGCATCTGTGCATCGTATGTTTCCATTAAAAAAAAACAAAAAAAAAACACTGTGTGTGCAATCAGTGTGGTTCCAGGGCATCCAAGTCGAGTAAGTGGGGGCATATGACATATGTGACTGTGTGGGTGAGAGCGAGGCAGCGAGCGATGCAGGTCATTGAAATGTAGACGAGCTCTCAGCCAGATGCTGCAGAAATCCATCCGTGTGTAGCAGATGGTAAGATCGGTGGGCGCGCGGCTCCCTCACCTCGTTGTGCTGCATGGCCCCACGGGATGTTCAAGAGGCCTGTCTCCTGTAATGAGTGTATTGTTCCAACACATCGTTTTTGTAGATGTTATCAAACTAGGAAGTGATGTGTTTGTTTTGTTTTGCAGAGGTTTTGTTGGAGGAGGAGGAGGAGGAGGAGAGGGAGGAAGGGGAAGGGGAAGGGGAAGGGGGTGGGTTTAAGTCCGAAATGTTGACCTCTAAATCAAATTGAACCTCGAGACCAACACTTTCACTCTTGGTTATGAACCTATTGCATTTGAAAGGAGATCAAGCCTGAGATATTCAGGCAAAGCAGTTGTCCTCCCTGTTGCATGATCTCTCAGCTGCTGATTGATTTCCATATTGACTCATGATGCACCCGAGTCAGGATTGGGTCGAGTTCCCTTCTCCTCCCGCTAGACCTTTGCTTAGATTGATCATTGCCTGTTGTTGCACCGGAGACAATCTCACAGATGTGTCCTCAGACAAAAACAACACGTTTCCTCTGTGGCTCTCGCTCTCTCTCCCACACAGGCACTATGACGTCAGACTTTGGCGGTTACTTTAGGACAGGGGTGTCCAAACTGTGGCCTGTTGTCCTTTTATTTTTTATTGTCCCGGAGCAAATTCTAAAATTTGATGGGCTACAGCCCACACATTAAACTCGCGTTTGACATCATTGTACTGTTTTAAAACTAGGCGGAGCTACTAATTCAGTGGGGCCACGCCCACCTATATCTAGGGCCACGCCCACCTATACCTGGGAAGCTCAGTGCCAGAGCAGAATCATTACTCAGGTTTAAAGTTCAAATCTGCACCCTCCTGTACCCTTCTATGTCAGACTCGTGATTGGACGCATAAAGGTGGCCATCGCTCATATTTGCATATTTTATTTACATCTCTATACATTTATACAATTCGTCTCGTTATCTCAGCCCTCTCTTGTGTCTCTTGGCACAACTTTCCATGCTGTCAAAATGACTGATAAATTTAACACTCATAGTCAGACACATTGCCAGCAACTTTAATATCAATGAGCTCGCCCACGCATTTTGATGAATTGGACTTTAATTGCCACTGTTGATTTTGCAAATGACAACGCAGCATACTATTCCAGAGGGGCCCTAGCCCCCACACACTAATAGCAGTTTTCTACAGCAACAACAAATGCATTTGATTTGAACTCCTATTCATCACTCCCTGTTGTGGTCTTTATGTATGTGACACAATATGTCCAAGTCCCAGGGAGAGTGTAATACCATCCATCCATCCCACCATCCAATGGCTGGCTTTGTCCTTCCTGTCTTGCTGGAAACTGTTATGTCAAGTTACTCCTCATTTTCTCTGTAAAGTGATATCGACTATAATAACGGGGGCTGCAGCTGCTGTAAATCCCCCGTCGCCTCCTATATGCTGCACTGTGGCAGTGCTCTACCACTGTGTGTGTGTGTGTGTGTGGGGGGGGGCGGCGGCAAAGCAAGAACATCTCAGCAGACGAACGGTATGTCCGCGTAGACGCTCCAATCCTACCTTTGTAAACACTATCTACAGTAGAGCCGTTAATGCTGCGTTAATGGTAAAGATACTGGGCCTTTTACACATGGCTGCCTCTTATTGCAGACAGGGGACACAGATTAAATCAGCGGCTTAACTTGTTCTCAATTAAAATGAAGAGCACAGCAGGCGTCGTGCCTCTGGTTTCCTTTCCTCAGCATAGTCGTGTCCTAGTATGTTCTCTGCCTCTCACCCCAGGGTTCACTCTTTGGTCTCATTATAGGCAAATGACTTGTTTAACATACAGTTGGCCTGAGCTGCACCAGTGCTCAGTAGTTAACGCTCTTGCAGCAGCAGCCAAAGTCTTCTATTTTAAGTTTGAATTGTATAGTGTTCAATTTACATAATTGCCTATGTAATACATAAGCCAAGATGACACACCCCACCCGCTTCAATGTATTTGCCCCCGATCCCTGCCACCAGCCCGCAGTGTATTCCAATTACCATCTAATTTCCCCTCATGGTTTTCGAGGCTTGACAGACAAGGGTTATAGAAAATGCCACAGTTTCAGTGTGATGAAATTATTACGTGCGATTCATCACATGTTGCCGAACACGGTGTGCGGTGAACTACAGAGTGGAAATGGATCGTGATGGCTGTTCGCTCCCCGTTGTGATTGTGCATTACGAGGTCCACTCCTGCCTGCAGCTTCGGGAAAAGGGAATCATACCCCCGTCTGCTTCGGTCTCATGGGACCCTCGTGTCAACATGACCTGGAAAAACAGTGACTCAGACACTATTAGCTGTTTCAATGTCACACCTAATACTATTCCC
>JAFBJT010106229.1:46438-60669 GCA_016785325.1 Chascanopsetta lugubris
AGAGGCAATGGGAACATTTGCTGATTGGAAGCCAAAAAAACCCCCATCTGTCCATTCATTCATAATGTCTATTATATACTTTGCTGAGCACTGCTCGCTAAGTACAGTATTTGAGACCTTCCCTTTCACCAGCCACCGCTTTCATGCTTTTCTGTAGGTGTTCTCAGGCTGAATGGGATGTGACGTCCATCCAGCCACTTCTTAGTCTACTCCGCGTGTCCTTTTGCAGTTGGGCATGTCGGGCAGATGTCCAACAATTATTAATGTCTCTAATGTCTGGTGGGGAAGGCAGCTCCGGAGGTAAAGAGCCGAGCGGCTGAAGGCTGACGGTCCCATCGGCGAGAGGTACAATGGGGTGGAGGAATTGAGCGAGGTACAGGGGAGCAAGGAAGGACTTCGATGTTCACGTTGGGCGGTGGCACCGGAACCAAAATGCGGGTATCGGGACAAGACTTATACTGTGCGGCCACACGTGTCCTCTTGTTGTGTGTAGATGCCAATGGTCGCTGCTCCCCTCTGCCAATGTGGCTCCCCCCCCCCGTGTGTGTGTGTGTCTGAAATCACAGTTCGCCAACACCTGAGCAGTTTGACCCTTGCAGCTATTTAACCAGAGTGACAACCATTCGCAGGGACATTGATTTTGAAATCAAGTCGGTTTCCCCTCCAATGACTTTCAAACAACCGGGACTTGTAGCTACACAACTCTGCCTCGGAGCTCATTTTCGGGCGGTGCTGCCTGTT
Organism: Chascanopsetta lugubris; assembly: GCA_016785325.1. NCBI lineage: Eukaryota > Metazoa > Chordata > Actinopteri > Pleuronectiformes > Bothidae > Chascanopsetta > Chascanopsetta lugubris. Next base: position 47,180 of record JAFBJT010106229.1, read on the forward strand.
GGTGTACGACTCGTGTTCCGGCTTCTCTCCTTTGTGTTGCCCTCGGTGTTGTTGGGTGTTAAGTGTCTCCCTGGAGCTTTTTCTACATCTTTGTCATTTAGAACAGAGTGCGCTACAAACCTTACACAAGCAGGTCTACGAAGCACCACTTTGACCTGCAGTAGGTGCACACACACACACACACACACACACACACACACACACACTGATATGTGTGCATTGAGGAGCAGACTCGCGGTACAGTAGCGCAGCAGCGGAGCACACTTGGCGTGGGAGACACTTGAGGACAGATCGATCAGATGAGCATTTGTTCCACATCCTTTCATCTCTCATTCAGCCCTGTCCCTTCCTGATGAATGTCTCATCCTGTCTCGTCTCCTCTTGCGCTTTATGAAATAACAAAGTCATCTGCACCTCCCACACAGGCCACTTGTGAGGCTACCTTGTACGGGAGTTCAAAACAACACCCGTCAGACACAATTGTAGGTCTGATGGCAAGGAAAGCTGATGACTCCCAGGCTATTGTGTATAGTCAGTGAACTGGTGTATTGTAATTGAAGGCTTCCTTTGTCTGTCTCTTTTACAGCTTGATAGCTTTAATCCGATTAGGATTTAATTTGGTGGAGTTGATTGGGAGGTAGGGTCAGGTGCTGCGCTATTGATTTTTTTTTTCCCTTTTCCCCCCCAGAATCCATCAGAGATCACGGTCACAGGGTTGGATTAAATGCATTATCTTAAGGTACACGAATATAATCTTATTTCATGTCATATACACGTTGAAAACACAGCCACCATCAATCTTTGAAAATGCCCTTGCACGTCCTGGTGAGACAATCGTTCAGAATGTGTCCAGTCATGATGTCCATTGTAGAATTCCGCGGTGTCGTTTTACGATAAGACCAACAAAATCAGCTCAATCCATAAGTGTTTATTCAAATTGCAAATATTTGTACCTCCAAAATTCAACAGTGATTCATCACTAATTGTCGATTCCATTAATGCCAACTGAGCAGCTTGTAGAGCACAAGGAAGCTGCATATTGTTGCTTGAAGCCCTTAATTACACATGTTATTATGCAGCATTTATATACATGGCTACACCTCACATGTGCCCACACAGTAAATATGTGATGCTTATTATGTTGTTATCAGTGCCTTTTCATGTCATCATGCACTCTTCCTCCATCGGGTTATTATGATTTCATGGTTTGGTGCATTGTTATTCAACATTTACCTGTGTTGCAACCTGTTAATGTGTAAATATTTCAACAATGCATCACATGGTGAATATTTAACCGCGCGGGAGTAAGCACATCTCTGCATGCATTGCTTGTTGTGTTATTTATAGATGAGTGAATATTGTTGTTTGTTTTTTGATACTGGATCCAATCAATTCAACCATTTTAATAGAAGTTGGCTAAAATGACAAGTGAGCAACAAAAAAAAATTCTAGATTTCTCGAAGTGTGCGCAATCAGAGTGGAAATTATTCATGATATTTGCATTAGAGACTTGTAAATAATGTAGAAACACCACACCGGGGCAAACAGATATACAGACACTAGGGAATGTGGGATACCCAACAGTTGGTGCTGGCATGCTTGTGTTTGTTCAACAGCCAATAAGATAAAGAGACAACAATGTGGAGAAAGAGTATATAAGGTAAAGTAAACAACTAACCTTTGAGTATTTCAAAGACAGATGGACAAAGACAAATGGCGAATTACATTGAATCTATTATTTGCCTTGTTTTTTCTCATTTCTTTGACCTATGTGGCAATTTTTCTTACTTTTCATTGTAAAACATGTTAGCTTGTCTCCAAACAAGCTTTTTTTTAAAAGCTCCACCAAGCTAAGGGCCTGCAGCTAAGCTAAGCACAGGGCACCTGAACACAAGGCCATAATGAGCTAAAAAATAAGCAAATAATAAGCAAATAAAATCTCATCAAAATTTTAATACATGTAATAGTAGGGAAACAGCTGAATCATTTCAGTAAAAAAAATTTTTTTAATGGGCTTAATATGCTGCAAGGAGTCGTAAAGAGCTGCGTCAGCACAACTTGAAACTCATAATTATAACTTAAGTGCGATTAAAACAGTTATCTGGAATCATAATTTACAGGCAAAATGTAAGATAAGGGTTTCACTCTTATGATGTATGGAGCCTTTCGGCATGATCCCCCCAAAATTTAACATTATGAAAAATGATGAGGGAGAGAGGAGCTAACATGTTTGATTTGATTAAATGTATTATTTGATTTACTTATTTATCTACTGTTACTTTTTTATATTTGTTTTGATCATTTAGCAAACATTCCTGTAATTCTGTTCATTATATCTGAATGACAAATGAATGGACCCAGCAGTATGGTGGTAATAATGAGTTTGCTGGCAGGCATGGAGTTGCACTTATTTATCTACATTGAGGGGGTGAAAAAATCTACTTCGAGGAATAAAGTCTGTATTCAAGTATCCAGTCAGCAAAGATCATCACATTCATGAACAAGGGGATTATTAAAGGTGGAACGTTCAACTTTCAACTTAACACAAACATCTCAGACCATCATTTAATTGGGACTTCAAATTTCCACCTCACAGGGCTGATTCCACTTTACTCTGTAATTGCTTCGTCCGAAAGAGCCTGTTAAACAAATCCAATGTTGTACATCTACTTTCAAAATACTATTAAATTAAACTGACTCACCTGAGTGAGCCTGGTTCTTTTTCCACCATCTTCATTTTCATTTCACAGCAGAAACTCCAAGACATTTCATTATGTTTTATTTCCACACACAACTATCTATGGCTTCCCCTGTTGTCGGGTTCATTTTTTTTTCACGTCTAGACATTTCAAACAGCCGAGACAATCGCTTTGAACTCGCCGCAAATATCCACCGGAGGAGCGCGTCGGTACCACATGCATATTAATTTCACCGCAGTTTGCGGCGGCCTCTCAAACCTCCTCAAACATGGCGCGCACGTCTCCAGTTTCCGTCTACGAGTTGCTTTTGTTGTCGTGAGACATCCGACGAAACGCCACATGAATATATGCAAATATGCAAGGCTCATTATTCCTTTGGCTTTGCTTTGGTTCAAACCGTTGGCTTTTATGGGCCATTTGCAATTGAATTACTCCGTGTTTGATGTGTGATTGACAGCTTTGATATTTGGATTATGTAAGCTGCTGCCCTGAGAGGGAAGTCAAACAGCTGTCAGGACCATCCTGCTCTGTCAGCCACAGCTCCTCTTCATCTTTTCCCTGTTGACACAATGCAAATAATGATTTTGAATCAGCTCCTTGTGTTGTTCCGTGGGACTGATTCGAGCAATTAAGGATCAGACCAATAATAAAGGTCTTTATTTGCACATTTAGATTGGAACAGCACTCTGTGGAGCATGTGCTCCTTGAAATGGCTTGTTCTGATTGAGCACTGTCCCAGTCTTCATGCCCACTTTAAGCAAAGTACTGTGGAGGGCACACTTATATGAACATTCGTACAGTGCATTCATGCGCAGCACTTGTCACTGGCCAGTTTTAGGCTCATTGTGTTTTCTAGGAACACTGTGCCATATGGAATGCAGGGTGACAACTTGAACTCAGCCTCTTGGGGATTTAATTAATGGGGAAAAAAACAGTTCATTCGTTAGATAAGACAGAAATTAAATGACATAAAAACTCCCTTAATGCATACCTGCACCAATGACCTACCTTAAGAATTGGGAATCACACGATGAAATAATTTATCTTTATTAGTCTGTGTTCACCTCCTTAAACTACCTGACTCATGGGTGTCAAACGTGTCGCTCGCGGTTCTTAAAATACTAGGAACATCCTTGAAAAATGCATTTGATCGGCACTGTCACTTTTTCATTTTGTCCGTCCTATTTGTGGACATGGAGGAGGCGAAGCATTTAGGACCTGCACAACAGCCAGCCACCAACTGACAATCAAAACATTCTTAATTCTTTTTATAGATACAGTGCTTTTACCCCGCAGTTCCTCATCCAATACATTACCGTTGTAGCTACGTGAGGGATAAGTGGGGCCTTGACGTTTTCCAGTTACTAGTGATGTACGGTAATTTTTAATGGCTGACAAACTCGGTTAAAGAGATTATGAAGTAATTGCACTGTTGCACCAGATTGTCCACGAGGGCAGTTGGATGTGAATGAAATAAAGATAAGAAAGCACTTTTACCCTCTTTGAAGCAAACGTTGGCTCAGGGAATCGGTATTAAAATCCGACACGTGTCAGGGGGACGCAGAACAAATTAGTGCCGATGCCAGAGAGTCAACATGATGAATGTTTAAGGTCAACATTTTTGCCAGCAATGAGGGGTCAGGGTAAAACGTGTTGCATGTATTGTCCTCTATGGACCTGCCGCTGTTCCCTTCTTCTGAATGAATCATCTACGAAATCTGATACACGCCTGTATTAAACATGACATTTGTGTCTGCAGCTGCATTATTGAGGATCCATGTACATTATTATTTACATTATTATCTACCATGTCAAGTATGTTGCTGATTCGTGTCAGCAGTGAATAGAACAACAGCGATATGATAAAATATGTAACAGTGTATTCAATTATTTATTTACACTATCAAAATGCAATAACTAAATTAGCATACTGGAGTATGAAAAATACAAGAATACAAACAATGAAGGATGCATACTCGAAGAGAATTGCTCTGTTTGTCGCACCGTCCTCCTGTGTGAGTCTCTGTGTTGGATGTTTTATGCAGTTATTGTTGATTGCGCTACTTACTTATTCTATTGTGGGACAGGCACAGAGCAGCGAGAGTCGAGACACATATTTAGAATCTGTCCGAAGGACACGTTGCCAAAATGTTTCTGCTCCCTCAGGTTCAAAACGCCAGTCCCTTCAACATGGTGTGCAGTGGTCTGTATTTATGTATAGTGCTTTTTTTGGGCTTGATGACCTCTCAAAGTACTTTACAGCAGTGGTTCTCAACCAGTGGGCTGCGACCCAAAAGGTTGCGCACCCGTTTTCAGTGGGTCGTGGGCCTTTGACTGGGAAAAACGGTTGCTGTACTTTTATTTTTAGGAGCCTTTTTTTTTTATGCAAGGCAGCAAACCAAACCAACCGGCGGGTGGCGATGCTGGAGAATGAGATATTTCCCGATACACTCTATTAGCTGCATTATTATGTAGCTGGTGTTGAACTTGGGTTTCGCCGTGGTTAATTAGCATAAACAAACTTTGTAGGTTTTCTGCATTTCTGTGAAAATGTGAATAGATAGCATTCCGATGCATAAAAATATCCTCTTCAAAATAAAAGCACCTCACTTTTTTCCCCCCAGTCAAAGGCCCGTGATCCGCTGAAAACGGGTGTGCGACCCACTTTTGGGACACGGACCACCAGTTTCAGAAAATGAACAAAATGAAAAGTCAACCAGTGACAACGTAAAAGCCAAACAGCTTAAACACTGTGTATAGGGCCAGTGTACATGCAGCACTATGCTCCTATAGTCCAAGAGCAACTCAGTATATGAGCTATACATCAATATGTGATTACATTTTCCAGTTAAGAAACTGATTGATATCATGGATTCATGACATTCAGCTCGATTCCTCATTTGGCCCCCTGCATCGAGTCTATTGGAATTTGTGTTGAGCTCTAACGTGAAGGAGCTGATCTCACTGAGGTGCCATTAGAGTAACAGATTGCTCCGACTACCGGACTAAAGCCTCTTTCGAAAGCGTTCGTCTCCACTCTGATTTAACCCCGTGAAGGCCACTGCTACATATCTGAGCTCATATTGACATCGATTTGCCATAGCCACCGTCAAGGATATCGAATTAGCTTTGTGTATAGCTTCCTTCTTCATCGGTTCCCGGTGCAGTGAAACAAAGCGCGCCCTGGTTGTGGCGGTGGTAAAGCCTTCAACATGCTATCTTAAAGATGTGTCCATCAGCTGTGATGGACTTCTGTTTGTAATGGCTTTAGATTGTTCAGATCAATCGACCTCTGCCAGTTGCATCTCTCCCATGCTGCTGACAACAGGCAGTTTGGGCTATGGGTTCTTAGTTGTGGTAGAACGTTTTTTAAAAGCACCACTCTAGATTTTGGCTAATTGAACAATAAACGCAGTAAACCCCTTGTGTGCATGATGATACAAGCTGCAAGGAGTTTTCAGTGCTCAATTAATTTTGGAATGGGTCTCTCTCGTGATATTGTTTTTGTCTGTATTGCTCCTCATTAGAATCTTTGGGGAAGACTTTCAACACCAGTTGTTTGCAATGTTTTCCAAGGTGAATTTCGTGAAATGTGTTGATGGTCCCACCCGACTGTTTCCCTGAGCATTAACTAAGGTAATCTGAGAAATCACAGGAATCATCTTATGGCTCATCAATGGCAATGAGCCGCCAATGTTGCCTTAATATGAACAAAATGGCTGTAGTCTAATAGTCATCTGAGGCAGTTTGACGCACTGATTTCATGTAATGCTATCTAACGCAGTACCAGCATGAACTGAATGAATGACAATCGCCACAAAGAACTGCAAAAAACTTTAGTACTTTTAAAAAACCTTGTTTTTACTTTCTGCACCACCATTTACAATAGTGCAGTGATTCTGGCATTGCACAACTTCATGGAATATAACATAAAAGCATTTCTATGATGTCAGCAGGATGGACGTTGCCATGGTCAGTACATAGACGACATATTATTATTATTTTTTTTGAAATACTTTATTTTATATAAAGGACAGTGGGACAGCTCCATGAAGGTGTAGTCAATTGATCATGACTTCCTGGACCGTCTCCATGTTTGAGGAATTTACTTTCTTTCCTACTAAAAAGTCAACATTCATCAAATGCAACTTCTTTGTATCATCCAACAACAACATAAGAGCTGAGATGAATGTAAGTTGCCTTTAATGAAGACCTCAATCAAGTCTTTACTACTTAACTTATTCAATGATCAAATGAAGTATTTTGGTCCGTCCTTGTACCATGAACTCAACAATCAAACTTCCTTTGCACCGACAGAGAAGTGATTTGAGATTTATAGAGAGGTGTTTTTTCATCAAAGATTTGGTTTTCTACTGAGTAATGGTTGTCATCTGTCTTACTCTTGCAAGAGATTATTTCCAGGATCATACTTCAACAGATCGACCAGTGTTCCCCCAAAATGTATTGATTTGTTGCTTGTCATATCAAAGGTTCAAGGGTAGCTTTATTATTATTATTCCCAACGGGAAAATTGTTTACAGCAGTGTCACAGAAACCTTACACACAACAGCACGTTTAAAACACAAAACTGTTGTCTTTGTCATTCACGCAATACAAAACTACACCTTGGCTGACTAACCACCACATAAAGACTGTAATTCTCTCCTACACTGTTGGAGTCAGTGGACATCAACACTATAATCCTGTGAAAATATGGAAATAGGAAAGCCAAGGTCCTTGCAAAAAGGTCATCCAAGCCCTCGGCTCTGTCCCCTTCCCTTTTAGCAAACATCTTTAAGTATTGGTGAGCGTCCACTGATTACTGCCGTCCCTCAGTTGAGTCCCCTGTCTCCACTCTTTGATTTGCCTTACCTTCCTCAAGAAGATAATAATCAAACAGGGACGATACTTTGGACTGATGAAAATGACTTTGTGGCTAAATGTGCACCCCTCTTGGCTCCATGCCGCCATTAAAATAGACACCCGCGTCCATTCAGCCGGGCCACAGTAATCTTCCTGTCTGCCATCTTCACAGGTCTGACATTTTGTCCTCTCTGCATCTAACAGATCAAAGTGACTGACTCTATTTGATAGGATGTCTTTAAAGAGGACTTCTGCTATGTCCTGTCCAAATTAAAGTCGTTCATAGCGTCCCACTCGCACTGACCTTGTCTCTGACCTCACTCCATCTCTGGGTAGATTCTCTGCACCTTGATTAAAGACCCCACCCTCTGTCTCTGCCTGAGATGCAACTCAAGAAATGACAGAACCTAACCTTGAGCTCCAGCGTTTGCCGAGCATGCATAAACCCGTTCCATAAAAAATAGAATGAAATGAAGCTACTTTACATACTTTTGTGATCTTATGATATTACATTGATCTTTATTGCCTGAAATGAGCTTTTCACCATAAAGTCTCCACATATATTTCCCAATGTCATTTGTAGGCATTTTTTAACTTCTCAAAAAATAAAAAAAAAGTATCAGCATTGGCCCCTAAAATCCATACACCCCATTTCAATGTTGCTAAAGCTGATTGTCCTTTACTGTTTTAACAGCGGTGTAAATAAGCTGCGATTATCAGGGCATCATTACTTTGTGAGATTGCTCTGTCACGAGTGTTTGCTTATTTATACAGGCTGCAGTTACTAAGCACCATTAAATGGAGTCATGTGACCACTTCAAATACAGTGGAAGTCAATTATTCACTCTTGTTTATCTCAGTTATTGGTCTGTAGCTCCTCCTCAGGGAAATACTATCTGGCTCTTTAGCCGCTAAACACTCTAATCCATCACCAGCTAGCATGCTAACCGCGCAAGTGTGTTGTTAGTAGCTTGTGTGCTCACATGATAGTGTGTTCAATTTTGAGTACGTTTTGGGTTATGTTTCTTTATAAGTTGGTAACTATTTATACTGGAATGGGTGTTGCTCAGTGGTAGAGCGTGTGCCATGACTGCATGAGGTTGTGGCTTCAATTCCCCAGCCTTTCAAAACATGCTATATTTCCTGTTTTAATGCAAATGCGTTGGTATTCACCCACAAGTGCAAATTAAGAGTGGATCTGGTGTCTATGCAAAACCCTTTTTGAAGTTTTGAAGTTCTTTTCATAATTCAATTTACCAGGAAGAGTTAAGGGTAAAAACTAAATGGGGTCTCCACATAGACCAAATGTTGTAGATCCCACTTCTCAATTAAGCATGAAATGAGTGCGGGGGGGGGCAGCTTTGTTGTTGATGGAGCAATTATCCCAAAACATGACCGAGTCCGTTCAAATAGGTTTGAGCCCCATCGCTGTTTGAAGAAGCTTGTTCTAAGAAATTAAACATCCTTCATATTTCCATGCCAGGAGTACACGTGCATGCTTGCTTGTCCTATCTTTCAGCACTTGCTGCGAAACTCCTAATAGCTCTTCTGAATCCAAGAGCAGAGGGTGTTTTTTAGAAGTCGCTTTTGCTTCGAGACTAAACGCAGGAGTGTGTCCATCACTGGATCGGTTTGACCCGAGTGTCCGGTATGAAATCTGTGATACAGCTCCCACTTCCTCTGCACTTAAACTATCCCCATGACTGCAAACACAACCTCAACCTCGCCGGCACCGCTGAGTCATTTCCATGTGTCTGGTAGAAAGAGTTGTAGAACCGACTTCTTCTATTTTCAAATTCTTCGCCCCTCGTGCTCTTAAATTGATCGCAGAATGTAAATCGCTGAAAATATGAAGTGAGGAATTGACCTCATTATCATATTAATACATTTTACACGTCTTGGCAATTTCAGCATTTTAAGCTCTGACATGTTATTTCGCTAACCCTATTTGTTTTGTCCAGAGGAGCATGAAGCTCTTGATCTGATATCATTTGGAATCTGAGCTCCACCATAACACTCGCTCCTCCGTGCTGATCTGGACTCGTACCAAGCATGTTTGTGCAGCTTGTTTTCCTCTCATTGGTCCAACACTTTTTTAAGGATGAAACGGTGGGCTGGGTTGGCTGGGGCCGTCCGCAATCCTCCACCCGAGTGAGCGAGAGGCTGCTGTCACATCTGTTTATTCGGACGGACACAATGGAAGCGGCGGAATAGAAAGAAAGTCAGACAATGACCCGTCAACACTGCTGAATGCCCGCACAAGAGTAGATCAGTGTGATGCTGTGGAACAGAAGGGAGGCACCGGGAGAAGCAAAGGGCACAGAGGACACCACGCTTCAGAGGAGGAACACGGCAGACCAAGCCTTATTCATACATATGAAGCGAGCGCTATGACACAAGGTTGTCATAGCTGGCTGCTGCCTTGAGAGTTTTCAGACTGGATACATGAGAGAGGTGCAGGTTTGTGACATTTGGGCTGTCGCTGTTTTCATCAGATCGAGTTCACGCGACAGAATATGTTCAAACACGTCCGAGCCTTGCACTCCCCCAACCCTTTAGTCCCGATACACAACATTATTCTTCATTTTTCACTGTGCTGCCTATTTGTGGTGTAAAGTCAACAGATTTGTGGCAGCGTCAGGCAGATTCCTTGTGCCAAGTTGTCAAACAGCCATGTCTTTGATTCTTAGTTGGACGTCCATGTATTTGACCTGAGATGTTTCCACTCATGGCTTTTCAGATGCTGTGGGGTTGTGATTGGCTGCTCAGCTCAGCTTTGCGTTCAGCCATTATAAATAGGAGCGTATAGGTTCCTGCAGGGTGCTTATGAGGCTCCATGTGGACATGTCACTTGTCGCCATCTTGCCAATGCATTCCTCCTACTTCATGGTTCATCCAAAAATGGGTGAAGAGGCGGAGCACAGGTTGAGCTGGGGTTGGCCCACGGTGCTGTCGCAGCATCCACAACACGTGACGGGTCGGCCCGGGTGTCACTGAAGAGGCCTCACCCCCCAAAATTTCAAACCTCGATAGAATAGAAATAAGCAATTTGACCTCTAAATGTGACCATTCTAAATGGGAGTCTTTGGGGATTGGAGCCGGCCTCATGTGGCCACCCTGTGAACTCGAACGTTTCCCTCTTCCCAAGGTTGACGCTTGGCTGATGCTCAAAGAATGTATCCCTTTCCACATATTGTTGGCGCTCCTCTCTGCCTCTTTAGTCCTAAATAATTTTTTCCAGACGCTTACTCAGTTCTCTGATGGGTCAGCTGATGCACTTTGTTGTAATTTGTCTGTTTTCAGAGGATGGTGGTAGTGGTGGGTGTACAGACTAGCTGCTAGAGCCATCCATTATGCAAATGGACCACATGCAACATTGACCATTGGTCTAGGAGAAAAACAAACCAAAAACCTAAGTTAGAATGTAATCCTCTGTGGATTTAGCTTCAGACTATGGATTTCCGAACAAAGTGAAGCTTTGAGTTCCAAAGCCATCGTCAAGGCAAATGTTTGGGTCCAAAGAGAAAACACTTACAGTGGCATAATGAAAGTCATAAGTCACGCAAATTGTGTTTTGGCTCCACTGAAAAGAGACAAACCGGGTCTTTTGGAGAAAGAAACTCTGCCACTCCCTCACCCAGAAAAAAACAGTAGGTTTGTCAGAATGCTGCACACTTCTCCACTATGTCTGCTCTGGTATAAACAGTGTTGTCTCCTCTTCATGTTTTGCAGGTGGCTGTGACAGGGGCACCCCCGGGGCAGGACCCATGAGGAGTCAAAGAAGATGCTCACAGTCTGGGCGCTTCTGCTCTTCTTAGCCATGTGGGTGAGAAGTACCTCCGGTGGCCCGCTCTCCTTCAGAATAGGTAAGGGACCAATACGTGATTGCCACCACATTTTATTTTTTTATTGGTACATGAGCACATGGGACACAATGTTGGGCACGAGTGAGGTGAAGGCGGTTATGGAACCCCTGCCCGTCTGGATCAATGGTTCAGTTTGAATTGAAAACAAAATACTGTGGAGAAAACATCTTGTGATCTGTCAGACATGGGTATTACATTTGTTGTAGAAACACTGATGCTAAAGTACATAAAGGCTCATTTTGGCCAACCGCTAGCACTTACCTGTCAAGAGGCTTCCATTCAGCAATATACAATACACAACAAAACAATAGGAAAATGAGATAATATATGCAGAGCATCATCTCTCATAATAGCTACCACATTAGATTGTTACATACATTGTTTCTCATTGATTATTCAAAATCCTCTATACTAGACATAATATAGTATTGATCTCAAAATTCAAAACAGTATGATTTAAATGTTGATTTTTAAGAGAGGCATCATCGTTAGACTATCACACATACAGCATAATTAGTCTGATTGAGGGCTAAATGAATAAATAGGTTTTGTTTTGTTTTTATCATTGAGCTTTTTCTACCATAGCTCAGTCACAATGTGAAGCAGGAGCCTCACAAATCCTCTGCTTGAGGAAACAGTGGCAGATCAGTGGACCAAAGTTGAGCCTGACTCCACTTTGAATCTTAGAGGGCATGGTTCGAAAGCCCCGTAACCTGCCAGAGTCGGCTACTGGCCAATTGGAGTTGTTCCCTCTTATTATTATTCCTTTACAGTCAGCAGGTCCCTGACTCCCTGTCACCGGCTCACCGTCCGAAAGTTTGACTGACTGCCTCTTGATTTATGCACACACCCTTCGTCTTGGGTGGAAAACTGTTTGCGAGTATAAAATGATCTATATGTATTCAGTATACTATATAGGCACGGTAAGACTGGTGGTATCTGAGTGACTGGCTTTAAATCTAAAACACGGTCGTCAACTTTCAGCTGAGGGTAAAATTTCTCGTCTGGCAAAAAAGGGGGCGAAAGTTAAACCTGCAGTGCGGAACTCTTGTCTGCCCCTGTTGTCACTAAGAGTAATTACACAAACAGTGAACTGCAATGGGGGAAATGGTAAACCATGTCTGTTGTCACCATCAATCATTTCCCCTTGTTTATGCTGTAATCTGCCCTCTGAGCACGGAATTTATTTTTCAAAAACTTCCGGTGCATCAGAAACTTTCTCCCATTGTTTTATCCAACAAACTCGAGTAGAGCTTTTGTATGGCATCAAATACAAAGATATTTACAGCGCACTTTGTGTTAAAGAAGGTTGTGGCTACCACACTCCAACTGTAATGGTACAACCATAGACTATAGGCTGGAAGTGGGCGGTTCACTTGTCGCCATCTTGCCGATACCTTACTCCTCCTAGTTCCTGGTTCATTTGATTCACCACTAAGGTTGATCATTTCAACATGGGAGTCTGTGGGTATTGACTCGCTTTTGGAGCCAGCCTCTAGTGGCCACTCTGTGAACTGCAGTTCCGTTCACTGAAGCTCTTTATTGAACTTATCTGTCAGCCACGGAGGTCGCACAAATCCCTGTCCCTGTCAAATTATTCCAGGGCTATTAAACCACCAAGCTGTGTATTTCAACTTTTTCTTTCCTCAGCTGGAAACTGAAAACGAAAAAAATTCCCCCATGTATGAAAAACGAATAATTCACCTTTGTGGTTACTAGTCTCTGCAGCGGTGCTGGATTCACTTCCCGGTGTAATAGTAAAAAACTTCAGTGCATACTTTCTGCAGAAATGAGTGTGGAGGGAAAAAAAAAAGAAAATAGTGTTTGGTTAAAGTGAGAAGTCCCAGTTTTACAAGCTCATGAATGCATAGTGGAGCTATAGCTCAGCCGCCTTCTGATCTTTCCCCGACAAATCTGAGCCGTCGCTCTGTCTTTAGAAAATATCCTCTCTCCCGTCTGCTCGGTGTCTCGCCTCTCTGCCATTGCACAGCCTCCCTTTGCAGTGTGTGTGTGTGTGTGTGTGTGTGTGTGTGTGTGTGTGTGTGTGTGTGTGTGTGTGTGT
>JAFBJT010106229.1:62529-74081 GCA_016785325.1 Chascanopsetta lugubris
TCTTTAGATTTTAAAAAATAATCAAGAGGGAAGAGAAGGTGAGTTCACAGGGATTTCAGCTACTTCTACAAGCAAATGGATGGCACTAAAGCCGACACACTGCACCTTTAAAGTTCATGTAAATCGGTATCTTCATCATCAAATATGCCAAAAATATCTATTTGGCCTGAATCCTACATACTGCACCTTTAATTACTTCCAGTTTGGATCCCCCCGCAGACTTTAATGAAAATCATTGGGCTAGATTTTACGTAATGGTGTTCCTGCTCAATAACAAATGAACAAACATGGACAAAAACATATTATCTTCTTGGCCGAGGTAATAAAGTTCCTCCAGGAGAAGAAATGGCCGCCGGCCAAAGTGGAAGAATGTAGAGCTTCAGTAAAAGTATCTGCGGGTACTTTAATCCAAGACACTGAAACTGCAGAGAGAAACTACAACAGGACGTGGTCGTCATAGATTAAACTGTTGGACTCCTCTGCCAATGTAATGTACAGTAAACAAAAGGTGTGTGTTAGAGGATGCTTGTTGCCACGACGCCCCCTCCGGCTCACTGCACTGTGCGGTGGCTGCTGTCAGTGAATGATTCGGCAGGAGTTCTGTTTCCCCAAAGGGGTAATTCAGTCACCACATGTTTAAACCATTACCTCAGCATTTGGGCACAACACAACCGGTGTTTACATTTAATGTGTAGTCTCATGTTGAAGCCGTATGGGCAGGAATGACTCCTCGTGTCCAGTTCATCTGTTTGCTGCTTTCATCTCAAGTTATCGACAAAAGTCAGTTGCTAGGTCTTCATCCTCTGTCTACCTCCCAGGGAACTGAAAACCCCTAGGTATGAGTGAGTGTGTCTTTGTGGTTCAGGGCGTTCCTGGAAAAATGCGCTCATGCTCCGTTAAAGTGCACTGTTTAAAGAAAGGACAGACCAAATCACTGTGCCTTTTCAAATAATCATTGCTATTTTGAGCATTTGAGGATCCAACACTTAAATTTGATCACAGATCTATGGACTTCTATGACTTGAAAAGACCCTAATTCAAGATCAAATCTCCAGGGACTTTTTCCACCAAAAGAAATTCTCTCCATCAACAGGTCAGTGCCCGAATCCTGAAACTGAAGCCTAACAATCGTGGAAAAATGAAATGGACGTGTAATTAGGAGGCAGAACAGTAGGAGTGCTGTTGAAGCTGTTACGCAGTCATTCCCAGGCTTTCCAGGCAACTGTTTATTTTGGGCAATGAAAGAGTGAGAGTAGAATAGATGGTAAGAGAGGTGTTGGGCGGAGAGGTGGATGCTCTGAGCATGTGCTGAATGAGAGCTGAGCTGGGGGGGTGGGGTATTTGGCGGGGGTAGACAGGGTGGGGTGGGGCAGGGCGGGACACTTCAACGGTAGCCTGGTGGAAAGCGCTTGTGCGAATGTGCAAATGGCGGGAGACGGTGGGCTGAGTCAGCCGCCGGGGCCCAGGAGGAATTACCATCGGGGCTGTTAGACCCATGGTGGCGGTGGCAGTGGCAGTGAATGTGTGTGTGTGTGTGTGTGTGTGTGTGTGTGTGTGTGTGTGTGTGTGTGTGTGTGTGTGAGAGAGAGGCTGAGTTTATGTTTGCACCATGTACTTCTCTCTGTGGGTGTGTGCAGAGGAATGGTTTTGATTAGCACTGCTTGATGGAAGGGTTCGAGCATCTGGAGAAGGCATTTATTTAAAAAAGCCTGATTCGGTGGATTGAAGTAGGAGAGAGGTGTCTCCAGGGTTTGGGGGTGAGCTGGAGGAGGTAATGGTGGCGGTGGGGCAGGGGGGTTCAGTCTGAGCCGGACGAGGTCAGTCTGGCAGTGTGTGCCTTCAGCTGGTTCTCATTATGGACCTAATGTGAGACTCTGATCTTAAACACAGAAGGACTCTGCAGACCCTAGTTAAAGCCGGATATGGGTTCTGAGAGGCCCCTTCACTGCAGCTTCTGTATCACAGTTTTACTTTTCTTTAACCAGGGGCCTCGTTTACAGAAGGGCCCCCCTGTATCAGATTTGCTCATGAAAGAGAGTGTAGTGACAGAGCCCGGTGTGAAATCCATTCGTGCCTCCAGGCACTGGATCAATGTGAGGTTTAAATGAGGTGAGGGAAGATGTTTGATGCCCAATATTCCTTGTGAGCGTGCAACTAAGACTGGCTTTGTTTTGCGATGCGATTAAGATGTCATTCGAAGGAAGATGGCATGGGTTCTAATCTACAGATTCTACACAGGGTCTTATGGTCCCATGAAGAAGTCAGAGAAGTCCGTTCATCTCTCATATAACAGTGTCCAATATCCTGAGGGTCAATCGTTGGAAAGATGTGGTCAACGCAAACACACTGGAGGGAGTAGAGCACGGTGTTGATCCGACCTTTTGGAGGAATAGTGGTTTTATTATCCTGTTTGTGAACTTCTTGAGTTGGCAGCACAACGCCAGAAAGTGAACCAGCAACCCTGTGATTAAGTAAAACAAATATTTTCCTGTAATGTTGGCACCTGCACCAAGTTCCAAATTAGCATCAAACTGGACTTTTCCACATTTTGGGACATTTCTACTTTGTCTTTGTCCCCTGGTCGTCTCACTTGAATGGAATCAGAAGGCTATACGGACAAAAGAGCCTTGTGGCGGCAGCAGAAGTCGTTCAATCTTCCAAATCCCTCGTCCAACCTCGGACAGATGTAGTCATTTACCCTTTACACACAGAGACACTGGTGGGAGTGGATCTAGCAAGGTGTTGATCCAACCAATAGGAGCAGTCGTGCTTTTATTTTCCTGTTTGTGAACATTCTGACTTTGGTGCCAGAAAGTGAACCGAGCTGAGTTCTGGCATCCTCACCAAGTATCAGCACAGCAACCGAAGTATTTCACAAACCTGGGCTGTAAAAATACAACTAATCTCTTAGAGGTGTTAAGAAATGGGACCCAGGTGTGAGATAAAGACAAAGCAAAGAGATAAAACAAACACACAGACATCAGTGAATTTATTGGACCTGTCCAGGAAGCCCTGCAGCAGCCAAGCCCGGCTCGCACAGCATCTCTATCCTGCACCCCGGTTGAGGGAGGCTTCTCCGAGTCCGAGGCCTAAATCTCTTCCCTGGTGTTGACATGTAAGTGCAGTGATTTATGACAGTGAGCCGTCACTCAGCAAAGTGTTTTCCAGCTCACTGCAGAGCCACACAGCCAATATCACGCTGATAATTAGTGGCGGAGTGAGTGATGCCAGCACTCGCACCCGTAACAACAGGCTGGAGGGCGATCAGAGCAAAGGCTAAATGGAGCTATCGATGTGTCGAAGCGGTGACTGACTGACTCCAGCCCAGTTGGAATATAACCAGAAAATCCTACATTTTTAATCGTCTGGCTTAAAAAAAATTGTGGAGAACTCTGCTTCGCTCATTCATAATCAAAAGCATGACGGTTCTAATCAATGTCAGACTTCCTCAGAAGTCTCATAGCAGTCGTATGTAAGAAGGAAACATTAAAATCCACAAAGTAACTGCAAACACAAACCTCAAAAGCAGAGTATTTTGATTTAGTGAGGAGGAATCGTACCCGTAGCCACGACGACGAGACAGAGGAAAGTCTGAGAAGCTCAGGGTGAGAGCTACAGCACTAATCAACTCCACTGAAGAATCCATTGTTTCATCATCAAATATTTATGCTCCTATTTGAATTATTACAGAGAATTAGAGGAGAGGATCAGTTGCACTGTCATGACTGAACAACAAGTGTGGAGCTGCAGCCTGGAGGCGTTTAGCTTAGCTCCAGCTCCAGCTGGAGCTGCTCTTCACCCCAAAATAGTTTGAACATAGAACTTCAATTTGTCGAGCGTGTCTTTGATCATCTAGATTTGGAGATGTGAGGAGGCAACAGAGTCTGGCCTGATTTCCGAGAACTCTCCGGGATTCCAGGTCTGAGATGATATAGAACTATTCTACCAGAACCTGACAAGGTCCTGAGAGGCGGAACCTGAACTCATGCAAAGTTAGAATAAAATTAATCTGGTGTCCGTGACATCTCCTAGAGGTTTCTGCAGAGTGCTCATGAGCCTAGTGGGCAGTTCACTCTTAACTCCTCTTCCTTCCACAGAACATACCAGGTCGGCCCAGTTGTCAGTCAAGAGGCAGCACCCTTATTTATGCATAATTTCAACATGGGAGTCTATGGGGATTAACTTGCTTTTGGGGCAAGCCTCAAGTGGCCACTCTGTGAACTGCAGCTTTGTTTACTTCCAATAATAGTAAATGTAACTTGTTTAAGATGTCTCCTGCATGAATAGGCGAACATGTCATTTAAATATCCCTTGACGTGATGAATGACCATCATCCTGCTGATTCTTCATATTTCTCTTCTCTTTGTTGTTTATCCTTTTTTGGTACGTTTTCACAGCTGCGTTAGCTCCACATTTCCATGCAGGCGCACACCACAAGGACATGGGGCCACAATTCATTTCATTATTCAGCACAATTACACTATGAGGTTCTATAATGGTCTAAATTTGACCCACTGTGCTTATTTTTCATCTCAAATTTAAATTACTATGATTATAACATTCCCTACTGCACGTTTACTTGCTCATAATAGCATTATTGCATTTGCCATAAAAGCTATTTAAACGGTATATGTACATGTAAATGTGCATTGAGCATCAGGGAAGTTGGAAAATATATATTAAAGGTGCATTGTGCAAGATTTGGGAGACTTTATTTCCATTCATTCAATTTATTTCATTTCCATTTCAGAAATGGAAAATAAAATAGTTATACTATTTCTGTTGCTTTAACTGGGCTGCATCTCAGAATAAAGGCATAATGATGATGATGATGACGACTATAAATTCATGCAGCACCGTCACCCATTAAATCATCAGCCTTGACTCTAGGCTGATGACCAAGGTTATTTTAATCTTGGTCACTCTAGGCCCTTGAGTGACCAAGATTAAAATAATGTAGTTTCATTATCCGCACTAATCAGTGCATATAATAACAACAGGACACTCTCTGTGCCTCTCTGCTCCACCGCTCTGTGTTGACATTGTAGATATTAGAGACTTAAGTGGCTCCACTTAAATGCCAGGTAATTTCCGGTTCCTCTCACTGAGGACCATCAGAGCTGTGGACATGGAACAAAGCCGGAATAGTGTACTGGGTCTGCTTCTCTAATCTTTAGTCGCCTCTGCAGGAGAATGAAAATCCTTTATCAACCTTAAATTAGATTTAAGGTGAGAACAGAAGGAATCTTTAAAGTGTGTTTTTTTTTCCGTTTGGCAGCTCTACCTTCACTTCTCGTGGTGAGACTTTGCACAGGAATTCATAACGGCCGTGTTAAAACGTCCTTCAGCTCGGTCTATAAACGGCGCCGAAGTGAAACAGAGAAAGTCACAGCTAAATGTGTAAAGAATGACTGTCAGAATACTTTCCTTCAGGAGGAGAAAGAAAGTGTGAGCGAGGATAGAGGCTGGAAGAGAGCAAGCGAGTGGCCCTCTGATGTCACGGGGAGATTATTTTAACAGGCCCCGCCCACCGGGACCTTGGCGGTTGATGGCTTCCGTAGCTGCACCGGGGCCGACACAGGCGCGCTTTGTATTAGTCTCTCGTAAACTACAGCAGAGCCCGAGTCACCACAATGCTTCTGTTCACTCAGATGTTTGTATAACAAGTTTGCGAGGTGAGTGAGATCATCAGAGCCGAGGCTGTGGATCCGTCATACGGAGGTTGGAGGAGTGATGTTCTTCTTCCTCCCTATAGCAGAACATAGAAGAACAAGAATGTCCCGTTGTGTAGTTTCAAATCTGCTGTTTCCATGAAATACAACACAGGCGAGTGAACATGGAGCTGACGAGCGGCCAAAGGGTCGATGGAAATATTTTCACTGGCAGCCGAGCAAGAGGGATTTTATGGAGAGTTTCTGAAGTATAAATCAGGGCTGGGGATTCTGATTAGACGTCGTATGGAAGGTATAGAACCTGATCCTGTCTTGTCTCAGAGAGAACTGCCTCTTGTCTTTGGACCCCTGGTTCTCAGAACCCTCCTCAAGCCCAGACAACACTGAGCCCTTCACACCCCGATGCCCTATTCGCCGAAATGACATTACGCTCCCGTTTTCCTTTCACGATGGAAAGGTCATAATTTCTCTGTTGTGTTAGTGAGCGTTTTACAGACGCAAGTTTTAATCGTTGCCAGCCCCCCCCCCCCCCCCCCCCCCCCCCCCCCCCCCCACCCCCCCCCCCCCCCCCCCCCCCTTTTTGCTCTGTCCCTGTCCTCGTTTCCGTTTCTGGTCTGAGAGATTTTCTTCCCGATGATGTCATTTTTACCATATATGGCAAATGGAGAAAATACTTCACTATTACATTACTAATTCCCACATGAATTGAGCTGCTACTGCCTTTACTTGATAACATTACTATTATTCTTTCAGAGGGGCAACAGCATTTTTGGCTGTTTGTAGAATTAAGCTTGTGCTGTCAACTAGGTTATTGAGCCGTGGGAGAAATGTTTTTATAGTTTTCATCTGCTGAACTGACACATGGCTGCAGGCAGATGGGAGCTGTTCTTTAAATTCTTGAACTGAGCTGTCTGATAAGCAGTGGCTATAATAACAATGCTGTTTTAATTCAGTAAGATTACAAATTCAAACGAGAGCTGCTGGGGGAACTGACACTATCTGTACTGTAGAGGTAGCTGCTGCTGTTGCTGCTGCTGTTGCTACTGGGTTCGCATCTGCTAGCGGGGAAAGGCTAATGCTGGTTGCTACGGGCCTAGCTTCAATAGTGCGGAGCTGACTAATCTTCATTGTATATGTTAGATATATTAATTTCTCCATTTTTGTTCACCCAATTCATTTGTTTAAAACAGAATTATTGTTACTCATAATACAAAAGAGTTCACTTCACCGCCAATAACTTCTACCTTGGTACATAAACATAACTTTATGAAATGTGACTGATACATTTGTCGATCATTCAAAATAAACTGAACACGAAACTTATTTTCACAACATTATGAAGTAGGTTATACTGACACAGTTACTTTGACTACATCACCTATATTTTGAACTCTTCCTGTTTGAAAGTAAAGGTCATATCTGCTATTATAGTATTGTGAAATGAGATAATTGTCCATGACCTGAAGATGCAGAGAATTTAGTTTAGTGCGCTCTTGAAGCTGTAAAGTAGCAACATGAATATATTAGATGTCTTCAGAAAGTACAAGTTTGGGTAATTAATATTTAAGGATATTTGGGTAATTAGACACACAAATAACAAGAACATGGAAAAAAGAGGGATTACCTTGAGCATTATGTTGTGCTTCACATTAACAATTCATTGTGCTGTGAGAATCTACTTTA
The DNA here is from genome assembly GCA_016785325.1 of Chascanopsetta lugubris. Classification (NCBI taxonomy): domain Eukaryota; kingdom Metazoa; phylum Chordata; class Actinopteri; order Pleuronectiformes; family Bothidae; genus Chascanopsetta; species Chascanopsetta lugubris. The sequence goes on from JAFBJT010106229.1 coordinate 69,885, forward strand.
AAAATGTAATCATGAAATGTAAAGTGACACACAACATAACCTAATTAGACGGAGAATCATTTGAACTGAGTCAGATCTGAGGTTTCTAAGAAAGAAGGAAAGACCTGAGGGATCAGGGATCACACCTACACACACTTATGATATGAAAAACAACATGGAGGATGAGAAGGTATCATACCACTTTTATCAAGTCTCACACAAGCTCTTGCTTCACAGTATTTTTCTTACATAACGAAAGGAGTTTTGCTATGATTGTGGAACAAACAATAGTAATCTATTAAATTTTCCTCGATACAGTTTGATAAACAAAGATCAAAATGAGGCTGAGATGGGTTGTTATGATTGTGCTGCTGTTACAATCGAGATCTACTTCAGGATGTTCACCAGGGAGAGGAAGGAGTGTGTCATGGTTGTATTGCATTTCCCATTATCTTTTGTCTGTGATGATTTAAGGCAGAATTCAATGTTTGTGTTGACACATTATCTCCACACTCTAAACTTCACTATCTGACTGAAAGTGATTTCCCTGCAGAGCCTCGTACCTCGTCTCTCTGTGGAGACCCCCCACAGAGAGACCAGCGATGCAGGTTAAACACCAGCGGCTAAATTAATCTGCCCCATCCATCACATATTGACTCCATGGTGTACGTTAAAGGGCCAGTCCTGCATTTCAAGAGGGCTGCTGTATTGATCGATAACCAGGCCAAACTGAGCCTCTGCTCGGCTGTAGTTTTGCTGCTGGTGAGACACTGGCAGCAGCTCTATATTTGACATGTTGTGATTATGTAGAAAACACCAATGTGTTCTAAACAGTTTATTATTTTTGCCCCAGGAGCTCTAAGGAGTTGATTGTCTGTCTCCTTTTGATTTAGATCTGAATTTCCAATAAACATGTGAGGGTAACATCTGAAAATATGGAAATGGAAATAGAAGATGGAGACACATTGACTAAATGTGCCCATAGTGTAGTTTCCTTAGTTTGATTGAATCTAAATATAATCATGTGGTCCCAAAACATCATACATGTGTGAAAAGGTAAATGTGTGACTCAGTGGGAGGGACAGCAGAATGGGGAGTATACACACATCCACTGATTGTTATGATGATCAACTTTACTGAAGATTAAAATGCTCCTGCCAGTGTAATTTATCAGGTTTTTGTAAACAGTCCCAGGAGAGAGTGGAGAATGCTGTTTGTGGGAGTGGCTCCACATGACCTCACATGTTTTTAAACCCTGAAAAAGGGGAGATATCAATAAAGATGCAAGGACACGATGCTTCCTCTCTTGCAGGTTAGCTGGTGTGCTATTCTTTACTTTAGGATTTGTCTGGAGATCCACTTCCAAAGGTAAATTGTCTCACGGTAACAACAGGTTTCGATGTAGAACTCTCGATCTACCTCTTCACTGTTCAGGCTTAACTTCATACACCGGGATTCCCTCACTCATCTGACGGACCACTACGTGAGCACCATCTTCCCAGTGGTTGCAGAGTTTCCCGGTGCCTCCTCTGGGTGCCAAATTCCTAACAAGAACACTATCGCCTGGATACAGGATATAACTTTACACTTTCCCATCATAGTTTCGCTTGCAACTCTCTGTTGCTTTTCTTGTATTTATTCTAGGTAGTCAGAGTTCTTATTTCCGGCCCAGATAGTTTTGTCTCTGTACGTTTGAACCGTATCACTGGCCCAGTGTGCTGGTCGTCCTGCTGTGCTTGCCGGATATCTGCTGTCGAGAGTGGCTTTTGGCTGTCTTCACAGTCTACAGCACACAAGAGGTTATCATAGTGCAGGCCCAGGGTGAGAAATATTGTGTGGCTTGGGTTGTTGCCCCCACACGGTCAGATGAGAGCTCTTCTGTACATTGCCACAAGGGCTGGAGGAGAAACAGAACCCCCCACTCCAGCAGCCAATACAACTGGTTTCACCTCGGGTATGGCATCTAGAACAGCAGAAAGGATATAATAGGGTTTTAACAAGTTGATATGACATAACTGCATGGCCCGTCTTTGATCAGGAGTAGCAATCACATAATTCAGGTCAGAAGCTTTTCAGCCAACAGAGTAGGGTCCAGTAAACTTTGTCTGAAATGGTGACCCCACATTTGGCAATAACGCAAGGGCCTGGTCGCCTGGGCTAAACTCTCTGCATTCAGTTCGACAGTCAAACAGACATCTTCCTTTGAGAACTCTCTAGCTTCTCTTTAGCCATCTTTCCACCTTCATGTAACCTCTGTCTAAAACATTTACGTAATCCAGCAGGTTGACTGGAGGCGCCAGGGCCTTCTAGTCATCCTGCAACACAGCAAGGGGGCCCTGAACAGCTTGTCCAAACACAAAATCATTCGGGCTGAACCAGTGCTTTCCTGAGTCACCTCCATAGCTGCTAGGATTAACCATGGCAACTCCTCCTCCCAGTCTCTGTCTAGCTCTGTGCAGTAGGCACGCAACGACTTCAGAGTGGAATGAAAACGCTCTAAGACTCCCTGGCTTTCTGAGCGTTAAGTGTGAGACATCACACGTTTAATCCGCAGTTTCTTCATGATCTTGGCAAACATGTTGGAAGTAAAGTTGGTACCCCTATCACTCTGTATCACTTTTGGAATACCGAAAATGGAGATGATCTGTGTTATCACCTTCACTACCACTTTTGTTGTGATAATTTGCAGTAGAATCCCAGCAGGGTACCATGTAGACTGACACATTACTGTCAAGAGATGAGTACTGCCAGATTTGGAACGGGGCAGGGGACCAACACAGTCTATTATTAGGTGTTCAAAAGCCTGACTGACAGTAGGGATTGGATAGAGGGGGGGGCAGGCTTCATCGTCTTGTTTCGCTTACCAGTCATTTGGCATGTATGACAGGTTTTGATAGAGGCGGCAATGGTCTTCTTCAGGCGTGGTCAGTAAAAATACTTCAAAACCAGGTCATAAGTTTTCCACACCCCTAGATGTCCTGTAATCCCACTGTGAGCAGTCTGCAACACCATCTCTCGAAACTTCAGAGGCACCACTATCTGAAAAATAGCATCCCCAATAAACTGGTTCCCCCTGTGGCAGCCATTTTCTCACCAAGAGACCCTCCTAGATGAAATACACCTGAGCAGCGCTCTCCATCTCATCAGCAGGGAGCACCTGCACAAAGAGTCTCTGCAAGGTGGGATCACTCTTGTGTTTCTTCCGCAACTCACTGCGAGAAACAGACAAAGGAAAATCAGATAAAGGGAACCCCACACTCTTGGTTCTTGGTTCTCACAGGCTTTTCAGTCATGGCACGACCCATAACTCCTGTCACCGCACACAGCGGATACATCTCTGGGTTGCTCTCCGTCCCATTGCGCTCCCCCAAAGACGGTGAGGAGGTCACCAGTAGTGAAGGTGGTATGTCAGGACAGATACATTTATCAGTCAGGTTGTTGCCCAAGATCATGTCCACGCCCTCGGTAAGGAAGGGCAGACTCCCATGCTGACCACGCCTTGCACCGCATGTGAGGAGAAATACAGGTTATGTAGTGGAATGGACATGACGGTCAACTCCATCCCCCGAGTCAACACACTACACTCGGGGGTGAGAGCAGGGTTGATGAATAGTAGTTGATGCAGGCTGTGTGTGTGTGTGTGTGTGTGTGTGTGTGTGTGTGTGTTTCTGTCAGCTATATCACCGGCTACAACATGCAGGGTCTCCAGGATTGTTCCATGGCTGAAATGATGAATTGTGATGTGTGTGTGTGTGTGTGTGTGTGTGTGGGTGTGTGTGTGTGTCACCTATATCACTGGTGGGGTCTTGGGGATACTTCTATAGCAAATTGATGTATAGTGGTGGAGGTGGCCAATAAGAAATAATGCTGAGCTTTACTATGTGTGTGTGTGTGTGTGTGTGTGTGTGTGTGTGTGTGTGTGTGTGAGTGTGTGTGCATTTTTGAAAGAGAAATACCCCATGGCTGGGGCCAAGCAACATGAGTGATGGACAGAAACCGTAGTTACATCAATCTGCTTTGCTTACTGACACACACACAAACACACACACACACACACACACACACACACACACACACACACACACACACACACACACAGTGGTCTCTTGGCCATTGACGTGACTTGGATCCAATGATGGAGCTGGTTATGAGGACATGGAGCAGAGGGAACACACAGTCCCTCATCTCACTGAGACACAAGGTAAATTAGATGATCAA
>JAFBJT010106231.1:0-27264 GCA_016785325.1 Chascanopsetta lugubris
CAACGTAAACACCGGAATACATTTAGATTTATTTTTGGCCAAATAAAAATGGGAATAATTTAAACCTCACACACAATTTCAGAGAGGTAGGATATGAGAACTTTATTATGGACGAACAAGGTGACCAACTTATTCCAAACCAAGACAGCAGGACAGGTTACGATATTTCAGAGGAACTAGAGAAGATATAATGAGGACTATTTGACATTATTTCAGTTTTGAATGTTTATATTGGTTACGTAGAACGCTATAGTAGAAGTTCCTCACACCACTGAAGACTCTATGCAATTTCTCTTTGTTCCACTAGGTGTGAGTGTTGCATCATTGTCTTTTCAACACTAATGCCGTCACCCAGTGGAGTCGTGTGTAACAACCGTTGCAACGAAAACTATAGAATAAAGTTTTATATAATTTCATAATTTAGCATATCAAACCACGACATTTCGAAAAAAGTATAAGGGGTCAGACGTGAAAAAAGTCATAAAACAAAACAATAATAAAAAAAAGTATCATAGTAAAGTTGACATTATAACAATAATATTCACATTTTCTTCTTTCAATCCAGGGGAGAACTGTACTCATCCTCACCAACTCAACGCACGATACTGTATCCAAGTGATGTCAGTGAAAACCCCTCTTCTCTTTGTGTCCAGGGCGCCATCTGCTGTTGATAAATGGATTTGACTTCAAAGAAGTTCATCAAAAAGAGTTTATCGTGTTAAACTGCACCTCATCGATGTATACTCCTAATTCTGTGGCATGTAATGCATGATTACAAATACACCGTGTACAATGTATATCCTTTATTTGATGGTTTAACATGATCACCTATTGAAAAAGGAAGAGAAACATACAGAAATATACAGTATAAATCTAAGCCTAAATACATTTTGTGGCAGCACAGAACATTTCACATTCCATTATGGGACCAAGGCCATACAACACCTGAAGTCTTTTTTTTGTTAAATGATTTTTGTTTGTTTTTCTTTTTTAACATAGGCTCACATGGTATAATGTCATCTCTAACATGAGCAGTTGGCAGCTCTCATAAGTCTGTTTGCAAATGTCTTTTTTATGTATTCATTCAAAGGTAAGAATTTGTAGTTGCATGCATCATGAAGAAGAGTTTGTAAAAGTTGCCTCCTCCACGCTGTGCCATTGTTTGGTCATTGATAAAAACGGCTCATACACCGATCGACTGCGAGTGCTTGCTTCAGAACCTCACCACATGACCCATTTGTTTTATGTCAAAGCTCGAAGCAGCTCGAGACATCTTTGGACAAACTGGCTCCGAGGACATTTCTTTAAACATGATCCGAGTGTTCAGACAGGATGTGAAGAGAACTCCGGTGCAGACACACACCACAATGGGGAGGAATGTTTGGAAGCCTTACGCCTTGGTGATTACAAAAATATCCCTGCTTACTTTACAAGGAGGATTCACCTCACATCATGGGTGAACACACTTTCAGAGAGAGATGCTAAAAGAAAAATAATGCAAGAAAGAAAGAAAAGTGCCAACTGCAAATCCACACTAATGCTTTGCAATCAGTGCCGATGTTTTTTTGTTTTTTTTTAATATCACAATACAGAAATGAGGATTACGGACTTGTGCGCACAGATTTGGTTTAAAGGAGCATTAGGGAACTTAAACTGTAAACTGTAAACGGTTGTTTATAGTGACACCTGTGTCAGCAAAGTGACATCAGCATTTCACCAATTGCATTCATATTTTTTGCAATACACAATCAAACGAGGCGAGTATCCTTTCCTCCCCTCATCATATCCTGTTTGCATGATGTCATTTCCGCCGCCTTCACATCGAAGCCTTCCTCACCATCATCCGTGTGGCGCTGAGAAGTGAAGCGGCAGCAATTCCCTGGAGGGTGTAATGACAGTCACTTCACCTAATCGCTGACCACATGTAAATTTGTGACAACCTGCTTACTCAGCAATTTCAAATACAAAAAAAGTAGCCTAATGCACCTTTAAATAAGAATCCTCTGGGGTCCTCCTTGTTGCAGCGCATTAAATAAAGGTCTATATATTCATACCGGTGGAGCACAGGTGGATTTGCACCTCCGCTCATCTACATGGTAGAGAACCAGACAATAAACCAGCAAGAAACTCGGGGTCACTTGAATGTGGAGTCAACTAGAGCCCTATAATACTCAGGGTTGAGGTCAATGCAGCAACAATCCAAGTATGATACATTCAGTTCTTCGTCATATTATGAGACTGTACACACAAGACTTTTATCATTCCTCTTTTCAAAGTTAAACCCATCGGGACTCTTCTCATGGTCTGTGACTCAGGCATCTCAATCACATACGCGTTTTTTCTCGACATGTGTTCTTGTACATGCACAAACGTCGGCAGCGCGTCATGGAGCTATGACAGGAAATGCTTCAGGTTTACATCGTCATCCACATCATCGTCCGTGACTCAGGTGGAATGGCACAGGTTATCGTGAGAGTCAGAAAGGAGAGCTATGCTTTCTGTCCACATCGCTATCACGCACTGTTGATCAGCCCGACCACGCCCCCTCTTGTCCAGTCCCCGCCCCTCTCAAACACACATGCACACCCGAGCTCCTCATCGCTGCTGCCGTGCCACTCGCAGGCGCGTTACATTCTGATGGAGTAAATGGTGACCATGGCTCATTATCCTCTCCCTGAAGAATGGATCTGATACATTCAATGCCAGTTATGTGCTTGTAAGTGGGCGGGGCCAGCGCTCATGGTCCCATCCATTGTGAAATCCATTTTGCCGCTGAGAGGCCGCACGTTAGCGATAGCTCCGGGAAACGCAGAACTGAACACACACACACATACGCAGCCAAGATGGCGAAGGAGAAGTTCAGTGCCCCACTTTAAAAACCGATGCTTGGAAGTGACCTCATTTTTTTCCCGTTAAATAATCTGACGGTTAAAAGTCAGCATAACAATCACAAATTCATTTTCATTCTGGGTAGTTCAAATAGTATATACTGTATATATGAATATTTATATATATATATATACATTTATGTATATACAAATCTATGTACTTATGTACAACAATGGGTTTTCACGCCTCCACCTATTTGTCACAGCAGAGTTAGTGTTGATCAAAAGGAAAACAGGAAATCAAATGAATACCTGAAGACGTGCTGTACAAAAATATTCTAGTATTTCATGGGTGGAATACTACGATCGCCCGAAAGGCCCTTGGCCCCAGTTGTTTTTAAAGTAAAACAGTTTTTGAGTATGTTTGAGAAATGTGAGTGCAATTGTGTCCTGCGACCACATGGGAGTGCTGTTGCAATAAAAATGGCAGTTTTCATTGTGCTTCTCTTATCATTATTATTATTATCATTATTATTTTCAAATATCTGTATTAAATTACCAAAAAAGGATATTTCAAGGAAAAGACGCCGAACAGCAAAAAATCCCCGAACCTGAGTCACAATTGTCCTGAATCGCGGGCAGCAATCTCAACATGGAGTCACTGTGTTTGTGTAAAGGTTTGACCGCATCGATGATGTCATCAAAAGTGTGTTATACATAGTATCAATGCTATAAACACATACTCATCAACAGTTGTGCCATAACACAAGGCATGAGAGGAGTCGTTACTTTTCCACTATGGCTGATCATTACATGCATTAACAGTGCATAGGGTAGCAGTCAAACATACATACATTAGTTTGGCTAATGGACTTTTAGAAATTCTCTGCACTTGTCCGACCACATGTTCTGTATAAAGTTTTTTGTGTGCGTTTACAAAAATCTTTGCATCGACTGTTTCCGTGTTGTTTTTTTGTAAATACTAAATCATCTCTTCAGTTGCTGGCTTTGTATCTGTCTATTTACACGTGACTGAGAGGGAGGATGTTGGGTAATGACACAGGTCCCAGTTACAGTACATACTTCAGAAAATAAAAAGACTAAGGAGTCAGTGACTTCAAATATAAAAACAACTTTCACCAGAACTTGGTCCGAAACCAGGAAGTCTCTCTCAGTCTTTTGTTTTGTTGTTTACGTTGCAGTCTTTAACTCCGCATGTTCCACACGTCTTCCATCATGTATAAAAGCAACAGCGAAAAAAAGAGAGGAAGAAAGCGAAATAGAACGAAAAATAAAAATCAAACGACACCAAACACCTGGACGGAAACGGTCCGATCAGACATAGTAGAGCCAGTACACAAGGTTGAACAGTGAGAAAACAGAGGGGAAGATGATCCGTGACCAACGGTCGATGGCGTTCACATCCGTCAGGTCGGGGATTTTGATTTTCAGCTGCGACGACCGCCGTCGCAGGCGGCTGCGTTTCATCTGGGCCGAGCGGTCCAACGAGTGGCGGCTGGCGGAGCGCGGGCCGATGCCGCCGCTCTGCTTGCGGTACTGGATGTGCGACGAGGCCGTGCTGTCTAACTGCACCATGGACTGAGAGTTCCTAATGTCCGCCACGCTGGTGGTGATCTCGCCGCCCGCCACCTCGTTGTGGATCTCGAGGGTGGTGAGCAGGACGTTGCCGTGGCCGTGCGGCTCCGCCTAAACAGACCGGACAAGGAGGGGAGGAGAGGAAAGTAATTAACAGTGCAAACAAACGCGGCAGCTACAGCCAGCTGAACTTTTCAGGCACTGTCCCAGAGGCATTCGAGATAATGAAGAGCGGATGTGTCATCCTGGAAGAATTACTGGCACGGCCTGATGGAGTGCAGGCGAGGGGGGGTGGGGGCGATAGGGGTTGGGGTGGGGGTGGGGGGCTCAAAGGGTCAGAGCCACTTGTCAATCACAGCCACTCAGAGATTACAATGGTGTCTGTCTCAGTTTTGTTAGTATGCAGGAGGCACATTGGCACGTTTTACAAGGCTGTGCCCACTGGCTCATTCTCGCATCATCATCCATTCGGAAAGTTCCGAGTTAAAGGGGCATTCCGGCGATTCAAGCAAACAGGGACATTCCTCGCGTCCTCCTGATTTGACTTAACATGCAAAATCCACTGATGTCCGTTATTAATAATGCAACAACCAGTCCAAGGATGACTAACTTCAGTAATGGGATAGAAACACACAGTGTCACACTCTATGCCCACAGAGTAAACCCACACTAAATGGTCGATGGGGGTCGTTCATGCAAATGGAGCAAGAATCGCACATTTCCGTCAGATTTTGCACAAGTCAGCAGAAACTGTATAGGTCTGTGTGTAATTGCATCGTCTTGCAATACCGCTAAATGTGAGCACGGGTCTCTTTCAACCTGCAACAGCAGGTGACGCTGTCCTCTATGAATTAATACAGTTCACGCCCACTTGCAGGAGAGGTGAATTTGAGATGATGGGCTGCAAAAACTTGATCCATAGCTACTATTCAGACGATAACAAAACGTACATAAATGGTGCATCATTGCCAAAAACCTATGAAATTAACTGTCGATTTTCAAAATATCCCCATGGGATCAATGCATTGAGTTCCTACTCAGTTGCATTGATTTGCAGCATCCTGCATTTTGCAGAGTAATATTTCTATTAAAGCTACTATGTGAGAAATGTGGCTGGTGGTGATGATGGATCCACAGACAGCATGCACTCAGCTCTGAAAGAAGAAACAAGGTTTCAAGTGACGAGTCGAGCGTGAGGATAGTTCCGATGTGGCGGTAAAACACCCAGAATGGAAACTCATGGAGATAGTCGCTGGTTGCATGGATGGAGAAGAAGTTTGCATTAAAGTGAAATAAAATCAATAATAAAGAAAAAATCCATGTCAGCGAATGGCGATGGCGGAGTTGACTTGCAGATGTTGAGGAGTCTCGACAACTCACCGAGCGTGAGTGGCGGAGACCTTTAACCTGATTGGACCGTTTTAGGGATGCAGTCCTACTACCTGCCTCCTGAGGAGATGAACATATTCAACATCATGTGGGCAAAATAAAAACATACACATTTTGGCTCCATTCTGGCGCCTGAAAATAAACTAAAATAAAATCTGCTGTCGAAAAGGGAAATGTCCTGTTTAGGAGAAGAAATCAAAGGATTTGATATTTGGCCTGCATAGGGATCATTTCTGGAATGTTATATGTTCAAACAATATGGATCCTGCAGAGTGGGAATATTCGTACAAAAATCAATAAAACCAAGCTCAACATTCTCACCTTGAACCTACACACTGAGGAATGTTTACTTATTGATTTCTCTATCCTTCTTATTTTCCATCCTGGATCCATCCATCATTGATAATATAAGCTTCAGCTTCATATTGAAAAAATGAGAAATGATGGGAAATCGATTCCCAGACTCACCCTTGCTGCATCGTACTTGGCCGCCCGCTCGTTGTTGGCCTTCTCCGCCTTCTCCGCCAGCTTCTTCTGCATCTGAGGGCCGCGGCCGAAAAAGATGTAGTTGACGAAGGCGTACTCCAGCAGGGCGAGGAAGACCATGACGAAGCAGCCCATCAGGTACATGTCGATGGCCTTCACGTAGGGGATCTTGGGCAGTGTCTCCCTCAGGTGGGTGTTGATCGTTGTCATGGTGAGCACAGTGGTGATGCCTGGGGGGAGGAGTCAGAAAAATATGACATTGTCAGAAATGCAGTCTAGTCCATTGGCAGATATGGAAAATAAAGGAGCATTCACTTGCAATGTGCAACTCCACCACTAGATGTCACTCAATCGTACACACTGAACTTTTAAATCATCATCTGTGTGGCATCCCCAGTCTAATCTCAACCAGTCTGGCATGCTGTGTCTTAGGGGTTCAAGGAGCACAAATATGTATATCACCACTAGGGGGCAGTGTTTACAGCAGGCTCAGAGAGCTGCCATGAACCCTATAAATAAAGATAATGATCGAAAGTGCCAGAAAAGAATGGAAAGCTTGACATGTTACCTGTAGCAACAGTTCTGTTTCAGTCTACATCCATCTGTTTAAAACATGCTTTCAAATCAGATTCCTATATATAACTATAACTATACATATATAAGAGTTGTAAGTAATCTTGCCAAAGGCACAGGCTAGCTACAATGAGACGTGTATACGAGAAATGACCCTCTATATTATACATAAAAACAAAAACCAAAATATATATATATATATATAACTATATATATAACCATGTATATATATATATATATATTGTATATTCTTTCTTCACACCAGCTTGTCGTAATCTGACACTTAATTCGAAAGCTGTCATAATAAAGGTTCTAAGCAGATGCAGGCAGTCTCCTCAGTAACCTCTGGGTCACGTTGAAGAAAACTCCAACAGATGTCTGAGGTGTTACTATAGAAACAAGGGTATTTTTATCGAAAACGCTTCTTCTCTGACTCCTCTCCTCTCTGGTAGTTAAGAGGAGGATTGAGATGTGAAGGTGTGAGAAAGAAAAAAACACGGTACTGTCCTTTACGATCATGACTATTTTCTCATCTCTTTCATGTTTGGTCTTATTTCACTTGCATGAACACACACACACACACACACACACACACACACACAACCCTCGGCCTCATTGAAATTCAAAGGTCTGGCTTGAAACCTCGGCCTGCCCCTTGGTCATCAAGCAGAAATAACTCATTAGAATAGTGCTGCATGTATCTATCCCCCAGCGCTTAGTAACCTTAACCACCAGCGGTACTGAGCACCATGGTTATTTGCTATCAGCCAGTAAAGGCACCTTCACACCTTTGTGCATGGCAGAGGGAGAGAGAGAAAGAGACGTTTAGTGACTCTGGCAAAAAACGACAGACTAATACATGAGGGCAAATTGAATTAGCTGCAGGTTTCTGCTGTGGCCTTGAAAGAGAGAGCGAGAGAGAGAGAGAGCGAGAGAGAGAGGCGCAGTGCGTTGGAAAATAGAGAGAAAAAAAGAAAAAAAAAACATCCTCGCTAACCTGACAGGTTGTGAGGTGTTTGAGAAAAAAAGGTGTTCGATGCGACAACACAGAGACAAAGTGCAAATTATGGAAAAGCGAAATGAATAAGAAGATGTGATAAGGAGAGGATGCACAACAGAAACAGGAAACACAGCTAAAAGACATGACACAAAAAAACAGGAACACATAACGGGAGGGATGAATACCCAATGAAAACAGGGCAGACAGAGGTCAAAAACATGTAATGAATAAGAAATGCCAAAAAGAGGAATACAAAAACCAATGCAACAGATGACAAAACCTAGGAACACAACTGAAAGAAATGCACACAAACAACAGAAATCGACAAAATAGATAATTAGGTACCATGTAAAGAATCATGTATTAACCATGCAATGATACGTAATGTACTATTCATGTGCTATTTAATATGCCATGTGTCATGTCTGCCCCGTGTATGGACCATGAATGCTTGATGTTATGCACCAGACCATGTATGTGTCATGCATTTAACATGTACAGCATTTATCATGGTGGGTCGTCATGCATTTAACATGTGTAACCATAGAACACATTACAATATAATGTGATATGTATGGTATGTTAAAGAGTATTTATGCATGCATGTTACATGTGCAGTATTTATCACCATGCACGTGCCTTGTTTAGACTAATTACGCTACCTTGTAACATGCCATGTTATGTCACCTGCGTGCGAACTATGTATGTACCATGGGTGTGCGACAGCATGTACCACGTATGTACTATGTGTGTGTCGTGTGTTCCTCGGGACCACTGTACAAATCACACGTTGCGGCAAACACTCAGAAACATCACTCGCATTCATTTAGACCTTGACCTTTTTCCATACACCTCGTTATACACCGATGGCAGATATATCTCTACCACTGCTTCTGCCGCTATTATAAATAAACGGGGCCCATCAGTAGCTGGGGTATGGCCGTGTGTGTGTGTGTGTGTGTGTGTGTGTGTGTGTGTGTTCAGTTAAGAGACAAGGAGCAGTGAGTGGCTGCGGAGGAAGGAAAGGGAAAGCTAAGGTCGATGTAGCCTTTAGTGTGATTTATTGGCACATTAGCAGTCTAACGCTGCTCATGTGTGTGAATGCATGTGTGTTGTCAGAAACTGTGTGAGGAGCAGGTGTGAATGTGAATTAGCTTCGCCCGCACATGCTCCGTGTCGCCACCGCCATCGCCGCCACCACCACCACCACTGCCATGGCGTCTTCTCCCTCAACCCCCCACCGCCCCCTCTCTTTAACGACAGCCCTGTTCTTTATAGGTGCTCTCTCAGCAGTGCTATTACTCTCTGTCCTCTCCTCCCTTCCTCTCCTCCGTCCCTCATCCTCTCCCCGCTCCCTTTTCGGACAATTTAATCAAGGCGCCGCCGCGATCGCCAGGGGCCTCCCGCCTTTTCCATCACGCCGATGCGCTCTCCGGGGAGAAATACAGTTTTACAGGGTTTCTCTCACTCTCCCGTCTTTCCCCCGTCTCCCTCCGCCCTCCTCCTCTGTCTCAACACATCGTTATCTACCACTCCACCCCCGGCCCAATCCCCCCCCCCACCCCCGCCATCGCACCATCATTTAGTGGTGGTTTCGCCCTTCTCCCCTCGCACCACCACCTCCCACCCCAGTCCCTTTTCTACCTTCACGGCTGGAACAAAGGCACACAGCAATCAAATCTCCCCCTAATCACAAGCCGATGGGCCATTAGTGACACAGCCCCACATCATAAACAGGAGCAGGAATCATGTAGGAAGCGACGACGCACGGGATTCGAGGTAAATTGAAGCCACGCTGGTCGGACACCGCTATTCATCACCTGGAATCTGTCAGTGATCAAGTTAGCATCTGCCCTGTTTCCACACTTGTCATATTTGGGAGGTCATGATTGAGATAAACTAGAGTCAAGAGGTTGGGAAAAACACATCGCGACTCCATGTGTCCGCCATTAACGCAAAAAGGGCTCCTACACCAATTACAGCTCATACCCACACCTCCTCTCTTCATATAATGGGGTTGTGAACAAGCAGGATGACTTGGGGGTGGGGGCTGAACCGGATTAAGGTGCGAGGTGCATTTGTAACTTTGCACTGCTTCAGAATGGCTAAGGAAAATGAGATTCACCTTCAAACAACTCAATTGTTTTCCTGCTGCCTCCTTCAATTGATTTCTCCCTGATCATTACACTGCTCTTACTGGTTTGCACACATAAAGGAGCACACACACATGCACGCACACACACACACACATACACACACAGACACACATATTCCCTTAAAGGTGGAATGTTGGTAACGATCCATCAGGAGGAGTGAATGGACCTCCGGTTGCCTCTGAGCCGAGTAGGCACATACCGGAAATTACAGTTAGCAGGACTTCACACATGTGCATCCATCCATAAACACACGCAAACACACACACATACACACACACACACACACACACACACATATACAGTAATTACCAGATATTGCATGCATGCCTTCACAAAGAGGAGCACACCAGTTCAAGGCAAATCAAAGTGGATATAAAACAAATTAAAGTCTGCTCACAGATGCATTCCACTCTAATGAGCTTTATGCTCCTATAGATTTCAGCGCTGCAGACAGGTAATGGATCTCAGTGTGTTTGCCAAAAAGCATTATGATGTGTTAAGGTCATTACTGTTCCATTACCTGTCCATACAGACATGATCTAAGCTGCAGGCAATTGGCACTGACAGATTAAAGTGTTAGACGGCTGTAGGGCGATGATTTACCAGCCCGGGCTTAACCATAAACCAACCGGCATCGACTGGACGGCGTGGATTTATAGTACTTTAAAATAGACCCACGCGCCGCATGCAAAGCGGTGTTGTCGTGTACTTGGCAGCGGTAGTTTGGCACGACTTGGAATGTGCTGTTTTGGAAAAGTTGCGGGGGCTTTGGTGAATGAGTGACTGGAGGGTTGCCAGATCAGAAACAGTCAACTTGTTTTTCACACAAAGAAAATAGTCTGAATTAGCCCCTGAGGGAAATCTGATTGTGTAGATCTGTTCTAAACTTCAGATATTCTGAAATAATGAAATACAGATCAAGAATAGATGTCAGCATAATGTTTGAAAATGTAATATTTCTTTTATACAATATTAAATTGTATTTATCTCACTCACCGCGGTTACCTGTAAAGCTTTACATTGTCTTCTAGTATATGATATAATAAACTTTAATGATAGCTGTTTCAGTTGGTTGATGGCACTGCCCCCTAATGGTGATGGACATGTTCGACTGTACTTCACACAAGGTTGCTGCAGCTATAGGCATGTTAGATTGTTTGATTTAAGACTTTAAATTTTAAATGCCACCTATAGAGTGTGTGTGTGTGTGTGTGTGTGGGGGGGGGGTAGATAGATAGACAGATTTAAGGCCTTATTTTACATCTGATTAATTCAATGAAAGGATCCATTTTCAGAAAAATACAATTAAATATAAGACAATAGTTTAATGTTAAGCTAGGATGTGCTGTTTACAGGAAATACCTCATTTATTTATTTTATTTTTCATTTAAAAGCCTAACTAACTAAGCTTGACTGAACCACAGCTGTGCAAATTTAAGCTCCAACATAAAACCCACTGTCCACATCACATTACATTCTGTGGCTTTAACCTTCACACTCTGACATTCACTCCTGTCTGACACATCATCTGGAAACACGGTCAACTGTTCAACACTGACCAAATGCTGCTGCAGTCTCTGGTGAAATATCACTGACTGCAAACCAGTGACCTGCTGCTTCCATCTCTGCCTTGTTTACGGCTCACAGGAGCCTCACAGTGAGTGGGCCCCTGCACCCACACAGGCACACCCCACTAAGAGGGGCAAATTATGCTCATTAGGGGTGTGGTGTATTTTTAGCTCCTGGGGGCCACGGCAACTGCACACAAGACGTTACGATCCAGTTAAGGTCCGAGTCAAGGTCGAGCGTTTACCATTTTTATGCTAATGTCTTTAATTCCAGCCTCGAGAGACATAATAGAGATGGCTTTAAAACTGTTTCCATTTGGGCTCGCCAATTTACCGCCAATCCCGCAAAACAGAGCCAAGTGCTCGGTGTCTCTGAAAACGCATCACTGTGAGAAAACCACCCGGGAGGGAGAGGTGGCGAGCGTCCCTGACCTCATCTGCGCAGAGTAAACGGCTGCTCCTTACCTAGAGCCACTCGGGCCGCCGACGCATCATAGTTGATCCAGAAGGAGACCCAGGAGAGGATGGTGATCAGGATCGATGGCATGTACGTCTGCAGGATGAAGTAGCCGATGTTCCTCTTCAGCTTGAAGCTCAGAGACAGTCGAGGGTAGGCACCTGCGGCGAGGAGCGGCGAGATGTTGGAGAATTAGAGACGGCGTGAAGCAACAACAAAGAGCAACAACATCAAATATACAGTATTTCAAGGAGCACGCAGGGACACCTTGTGTTTTTGTTACAGTTTCCATGACAACTTGACAGCATGGGTTGGATTTATTGCCATGGTAACAAGCATCCCCTTCTGTTGCTTAAAAACACAGACTCCCTCCCTTCTTCCCTTCCTTTCTTACGCATACACACACACACACACACACACACACACACACACACAGACACACACACACACACACAGACACACACACACACACACACACATAACTGTTTCACCCTGTTTCACGATGATGCGACACAATTTTCAGGCTGCCACTAAAAAATTCAGCACGTTTTGATTTATCAGTTCATCACATCTCATCCGTCTCCATAATTCATAACCCGATTTTGTGGGATCTGGGAATAAAAGGCTTTATGAATGCCTGTAGCAGCGCCACGGATTCTTCATCACTCAGGAATACGAAATGACAAGATTGGCTATGAGGAAGCACTTCTGCCTTGACTGGGAACATGATAACGGCTCGTGCACGCGCCCGTGTGCATGGAGCGCCGCTGTAACGGCAACGGCGGGATTTCTCATCAGTCCTCACAGTGTATGTCTCTTTATGGATTGAATGTACGGTTCGTTACACCCTCGATTCTTAGCTGTTTTTTCATTTTGGGTTCATATCGGAGGAGAGGCGAGGGCCATTACGCGGTAATTTCCAATCCGTGGGTTTCAAACAAAGCTACTTGTGGCAAGCGTGGGTCCAATTGACTGAACGCTCATGTGGAGTTGGATGGAGAGTCACTCCCGAACAACACACTCACATTAATATTCCAAACCTGACTGTGTGTTAGATTGCAATAAAAATCACAGCAGGTTATTTCTGTGTGGCTGTTCATTAAAAGTTATTATCTACCATAACTGCTATTGACTTGGCCGTGACAGTGATTTACATTTAAAGGGAAATTACACTCAGGAGAGCAGTTTGGGAACACAATCGTATACATCCATTATAATGTTATTCATCACATCGAAAGCACAGTGTTAGAGATGGAACTGCAGAGGTGGGCAATTGGTTAGACATTAAAATGATATCACTTTCATTTATGTTGAATAGCAAATAAAGGTTATTTTTCATGCGCCTCTCTTGCAGTTTCCATGGTGGCCACTTGAGGCCAGCTCCAAATGCGAGTCAATCCCATTCGGCCTCCGTGTTAAAATGGACAACTTTAACATGTTTGAAATTGTGGCCTGTTCAGTGACCCCTGGGCTGACCTGGCACTTTCTGTGGATGCTGCAACAGCACCATGGGACCACCATAGCTCTACCTGTGCTCCGCCCCCTTTTCCCATTTTTCAGATGAACTAGGAAGAGTTTGGTATCGGAAAGATGGCGATGAGTACACCTTAACATTTTAAAATGTGTATAATAACTGACTGAATGTAAAAGCTCACAAGTGTAACATTTTTGACAGTCCTACTGTATTTGGCTCGTAGTTCTGGCAGCCGTGAACCAACTCAGCACATGCTGAACATACGCCTCATTACAGAGAATATGGGAACAGATTGTCACAGGTCTTAAAATATCACATTAACCTCTTTTCAACGAGTCCTCAGTGGTGGCCGCTCCAAACTGAGGCTGTCTCTGCATCTCACACACATACATACACACACACACACACACACACACACACACACGCCCGCGCATTCACATGGACGTGGTTTAAGAAAACGAGGAGGCTGAGGTTCACTCATGCGTGGGTGTGGAACTGTACCGGCTGTAACTGCTACACCAAACAACATCTGCGAGTGGGAGGAACGCCATGTGCGAGTAGAGGGAGGAAGGAGAGGAGACGCGATGTGGGACCGAGCAGAAAGTTGATTCCATGAAGACAAAAGACATAATGGAGTCTGGGAGAGACAGAGCTGCAGAGGAGGAGGTCTTTCCTTTCTAGTGGCCTGGCAGTGGGTGCAGGGGAGGGGTTACGGGCAAGTTGAACACACCAACTGCTGCAACCACTGGCAGCTTCAAGGGATGTGAACTGTGGGTATGAGCTTTTACGTTTTCTTTTTTAATTCTTTCCCTGCATGGACCCAGAGGGTTTTGTGAAGTTACTTTTCTTTCTGACAGTATGATGAAATCAACCTTCATCATGCTGCACAACAGTCCAACGCTGGTGGACTACATATGCATGTTTACTTTTTCATGTTCTCTTAGCTTCTCAGAAGTCAAAAGCATTGGGATACAAGAGCAACCGATTCAAGTTGGTGTGGTTCTTAGGGATGCAATAAGTTGCAATATTTTGTGACATATCTGGTGGCCATTAATGCCTTTTCATCTTCAGATTAAAAACAGATGTAAACAAACTTGTAAAGTAAGATTTGAGTGCCACAATTGTCCAATTTGTCTGATAATTAACTTGAAGTTCGGTGTGATTTATCTGCTAGACTTTCAATGTGTTATGTGAGAGTGGCGTGGGATGCAATTCCTGATTAAGGCAGATGCCACCTAAAATTTGAATTAGCCAACAAGAACGTATTCAACTAGGAGACAATTATGATCTCAAAATCTCTGATTCCAGCCCAGCTCTGAATCCCATCTTGGGTTATTCTGCCAGTTCGTCTGGAGGTCCTGGCAATAATAAGGCAACAATCATGCATAAAGAAAAGCTATATATAATTTACATTTCCTGATAATATACTCACTGGTGAAAAACGCTTGTCATTAAACTCAGGATTGCCCATTTATCACTGTGAGGGTGAGGAGTGTGCAGAGAGGACACACTGATGAGTTTCAGAGTTCCACTTCTTGCACAATTTGAACTTTCATGCCTGTTTTCAAAAGCTCTTAATGAGGCATTTCATGTTTTCACAATCCAAACAAATGGGAAGAAAATCAGAGGCCTCAAATAAGAAAAACATAAAATATGGATGTTTTTTTGCATCTTTAAAGCTGGTATCATCGCAGGGAGGTGATCAATCAATGGCATACATTCAAATAGCCACATGCTTAATATAGCGCATGCATCGGCATACGGACACTGTATATATACATACACACTCAGAGCTGTTGTTTTTATGTGTGTGCTTAGAGGAGAATAATTAATGCCGAGGGCCCCGTACCCCATGAATATATAATGCTATGAGTCCTGTGCTGATTTTCTGTCAGGAAGGAGGATAATTGGCATCCAACCACACCTCCTACATGATTCGATGAGGTCAGGGTGTGTACGGATAGACTGATTGAGAGAGAGAGAGAGAGAGAGAGAGAGAGAGAAAGAAGAAATCATTAGCCAGTGTGGCAGGGAGCCTTTGACGTGCCTAACACATCCTGCCAAGAGCACCGGAGCAAACCGCTGGACACTAAACTTTAATCGTCACCACCCACAGGGGACGCGCCGTGCCTCCTAACAAACAAACACACTTGGCTCGGCACAGATTCCCAGATAAAAGCAGAGAAACAGGAGCGATGCTGTGCAGGAACATTCAGAGATAAAGAAACGAGGACAACTGGAACGCAGCGATGACTCATGCTTGAGTAAAAGTGTGTTTATTGAAAATGGAACGAGAGGACGATTGACTGTTTGTGTCCTTATTAGCCGGGGTGTGGCTCCTTAAATGTCACAGAGCTTTTTATTTTGCTGCCTCGACTGCGGAGAAGCTCCGTCACGTCTCCACTGACCAGATTAAATGGCACTTGGTTAGGGAGCGTCAATAAAGTTGTCTATCAGGGCCTGCACATAAAAACCTCATTAATTTTGGAGGCTGGGTGAACCACACATTAACACCAAAGTTCACAGAATACATTAGAACGCACCTGAGCGCCATTGTTGAATTACTCTTCATCAAAACAGCCACACAGATTCATTGTGAAATACGATCATGCAAATGTTTTTTCCCCTTCCTGCAGAGTATGTTGACAAATTGAGGTGTTGCCTTGTCTTATAATTAATTGCCATGAGAGATGGAGCGCTTGCAAAAGAAAACGGCCATTGCGGCCCCTATAAACAACACTTGATTGATGTATTACACAACACACGTTAACGACGACGCATGCGTAAAAAGATTGACTCACAGCAGGCAGCTCCTTTTTTCCTCATCAGAACCTTCTGCATTTTTCATGGAGGAATATTCATGAGGGGTTGTAGGGATTGTTTAGATTTGCTGCAGGCCACTGAAACTCCTGTTGGCTTCGTTTTCATGTCGGTTCAAGGCCTTTGATTTATTTGTTTAATGCATCATCTGAGCTCTGATACATGATGTGTACGACTTGTGCGTTGATTTTGAAGGTCTAGAACTATGTGAATTGCCCTTCTAGACAACTGATTAAGTTCAAACGTTCCTGGAAGATGAGACATGGGTCAAAATAGAATAAAATAGAAATTTGCTATTGTCGTTGCTTCTGGAAGATAATGACACACAGTAACCAAGCAAATTATGGGATGGATTCATGGAAAAGCATGAATCCGGGATTATTCTTCCACTTTCTTTTGCATTTCAATGTTTTATATTTTCATCTAATTTCAAGGGAATAATCTCAATATTGAATGTTTTTCATGGTGTTTCTATGAGTGCATCAACATACGAATCTATATCTGATGACTGTCATGTTTTTCATTTTGATTTTATTTATTTACTTTCTGCCAACTCACATTAGTTGTTATATTCTTCATTTAGCTCAATACCTTTTCTCAAGGGATTAACTCGAAGTGTTGCATAATCATATCACCCTGCTGCTCCTCACTGTGACTGATAGCACCAATCGACTGAATTGATGAGTCACCTCCCACATTTCGCTTATCTCTGCACGACAATCAAACACTACAACCATAAATTGTAAAGCTGTAGAGGACTCACTCTACAAATCATGGCGTTTGACGGCTCGCCGCGGTAAAGCACCGATCCATCCCACCCGAAACGTCTGCCGACACTTGAGGGACACTTCAAAGACCGTATCTCCTCGAATCAACCCAATTAGAAGCTCCGACAAACACAACTCAGACTCAGCGGATTTAAGACCAACAGATCAAACTTTGGCACGGGAAGGTTGATGAAATAATAAGCTTGAAACCATCTCAGATGTCATGTTTTATCCTTAAAGGTAATGTAACGAGTGCGAGCGCAAGAAAAAGATACTCAACTCTTCTCAGTGTTTTGTTTACCTGTGGAAAAGACAACGTTTCTGGACACCAGCTTGTAGTCGACGATGGAGAACTGAGGCAACTCGATGCGTGTCACCCCGGTCACAGCCGACTCGCCGCCTTTCCAGTAGAACTCAATGTCATCTGTGGTGTAGCCATCTGTAAACACATACATACACACACACACACACACACACACACACACACACCAAGGTGTAACCATCTGTCTAAGCATCGCTGGAGACCAAGATATTCAGTGTTGCCGAGCATCCAACTGGACTGTCAATTGGGAAAAAAATAAAGAAAAAATGTTTGAAGTTGTTTCCCAGAACTGTCATGAAAGCATAGTTCACTTAAGTTCACCAAAATGTAAAAAAAAATTGAGAAAATACAACAACATTTTCACACGTGTCAGCAGCTCTGCCTTTGCTTTTATTATTATTTGAAAAATCTCACACGGAGTAAGATAAATTGGCAAGAAAAGCCCACCAGCAGCCACCATGCACTGGATAATAGGGGCTGTCTGAGTATTATCTCTGCAATATTTATGGAACAAAATCTGTAAACACCATCCTGACAGATATAAAACAAAAGCTACAACACTGCAAACATGAGAGGACATTAATCCTTTCCCACACGAGACCCTGTCAGGATCCTTCCCATCCACGTCATCCCCCAGTGGCTGCAGGGCCTTTCTACTCACAGCTCTCTATCTCCAGAGTACAGTTCTGTTCGTCCAGGGGATACCTCCTGAGATCCATCATGCACGCCGCCGTTGTCGTTATCCTGTGAGAAGATGACACAAATAGGGTAAGACGGGGTTGGGGGATCTATTTTAGATGCTAGTTTCCCCCAGAAGATGAACGGGGAGGGAATAAGGAGGGATCTACTTGATTTAGAATGATCGCACAGGCAGAAACACCGTAAGTAGAGATGCATAAGGTGCTTTGGGATGATTAGATTTAAGTATTAAGGTGGTGGCACTTGCTTAAGAGGAACTCTCCCTTTGTTTCCATGTGAGCTCAGCAGAGCCTGACAGGCAGACAGTTGAAATGAGCAGTGGAATAAAATGCAAATTCACAGAATGATTTAGGCAAAAGTCTGGCCTGATTAAGAGCTGGCTGCTTGGCAGGAGGCCACTGGATGTTTTCATTCAAGTCACACGCTCAGATGAGGCAGTGGAGAGCCAGGGGGTGATGTTATTATAGAGCCGAGGTTACAAAAACAACATATGCAGACACTAGGACACATTCATATTGACTTTATAATGACTTACTATATAGTAATATAAGTTTAATAATATCAGATCATCTGTCAACAGAGGCCTGCTGCCCCCTTTTCGCTCTGAGATGCATTGAAGCTCATATTGAATCTATTTAAGTCTTCAAAAATAACAAAAAATAAGATCAAACATTAAAGTGTGTGTTTATGATGAAATGTATGTTATTTATGCAACTAATAATGATGATTTGTATCATTTCTCTATCAAGATAGATTTTATTTTTTGTAATTCTATTAAAGACACTTTTATTTGTCTGTGTCGCCCATTCCTTTCAGTGTGTGATAGGCAACATGGAAGCCTTCAATAAACCCTGGGGGTTTGTCTCTCCTGGGTTACCATAGCAACATGGTAGAAACACCTGATGTAAATAAGGGGGTTCTTTCAACTGTAATGAAAACAACAATCATGAAAATAGCATAATGATCTTGTATTTCATTTCTGCCAATACACAATAATATTATCCGAAATCCTATAATATTCATGACTTGGAATGTAGGCAAGCTAATATAGTATTACTATTCTAATCTGTATACAGTAAAGGACTGTCTTGTGTGATCACTATGATTAATAAAGGATAGAGATGTAATTGCAGGCCTGATACACACCACAGACATGAGCTTAGAGAGCACTATCGCTGGTAGCATGATATGAATCTGTATAGAACGTGTCACACACCTGAGACACTGGACATTTATGTAACACCTCATATCACTCAGAGCACGTCACACATCTCCCTCTCACTTTGATCTCTCAGAGCACTGAGGGCCCTCTCCGTAGCCCACCAGGCTAAAAGTGCTGTGAACGCCCGTTGCATAAGTGAGCAGGGCTGTACGACTTTTAAGTCCAACACATGCAAACTCTCACACACGCACATACACACACATGCATGGGCCGGCACACTCTAATAATTCAAAGCATGCATCCATATTCATGGCCACTTCTGAGCCACTCTGCGGAAAACATCAATGGAAATTCAGAACAAGCGCTTTACACCACGTAAATATCAAACGGCAGCTGCGAGCTCTGCGCCGGGTTAACGCACCCTCGTGACGGAACCGTCCCTCTGTTTTACAAAATCAACTGCTGAGTTGCCCTTGATTATGGCACATAATCCTCTGGCTGCAGCAAGAAGAGGAAGAGGAAGTGCCAGATTCTCAGCGCGGCGTGGCTGCAGTGTAACGGAGCTGTAAACACAGTGAAGTGACTCGACGCTGAGAAACGATTGAGAACATTAGGACCCTGAGATTTCGCCGCTTGTGGAGACTGTTGCTCATTTGCATGGCCCAGAAATTGCAGATTAGAGCTACAACAACAAGTCAGTTGTGCAGTTGGTATTGTACCTTATAATTACATCTATATACAGAGACATATATCAAAGGATTATCATTTTTAAGATTACTGTTATATCAATACTGTATATCATTTTTGGCCATTTTGCAAAGCTGTAGTGTTGACTTACATACATACCCAGGGTCTCAAATATAAAGCTATTATGTAAACTAAAGCTAATAATCGGATGAAACAGCCAGTTGGTGCTGTTATAAGGGAAATACTACATTTGTGAAAGATTATTTTCAGTGGCTAAATTTCCGATATCATTGAGCTGTAAGGTGTGTGTGTGCAGGATATTCCTTGAAAGAGGTCCCAAATATGCAATTGCATTGCATGAGTAAATGTAAATAACTCCATACAACAGACTGGATGCTAAGGTGGGATGCACTGATTTTGTAATGAACTATTTTCAATGGCGAATTAGCACATATATTGGAAGGAGAGTGAATGGGGATTTCAAAATAAACTGCAGAGCCAGAGAAGTAATAATAATAAAGATACTACATCTCACTCTGCCAGAATGTGTTTACTATGGCAAAGAGGTAAAGAATAAATCAGGGTTTATAGTTTTTCAAGTTAAACAGGCTGTTCGGACCCAGTCATTATGGTGTGGGTCTTTAAATAGCATTGCGTTACTTTAGATTTAGGGTAACTTTTCATTCCTATTTTGAGAATAAATGTATGGAATTGAAATAACGGCTGACAAAAAGTCTAAACATCAGGAAAGATGTTTCAAAGTAAGACCAGTGGAGGAGCTCTGAACATCATGTTCCAGCTCAAAATTTACCTGAGGCCGTAGAGAACAGTTCCGTCAGGGTGCAGGCGGATCATGCGGTTTTTAACCGTGACACCGTGGACGAAAGACTTCTTGTCGTTCAGGAAGTACGTGTCGGGGACCCAGAGCTGGTCGGCGACCCTGTTGTCCAGGGTCAAGTTGAGAGGGATCCCCATGTAGGCCAGACGCTTGTCCCTCCAGTACTGCTGGAAATACATGGTCAACGTATAGTCCTGTGGAGAGGAAAACCAACAGTGTGAATAAGAACAAATCTTTTAATCTGATCATTTAATGTGCTAGACATGATAACACGTATCTCGTCTGGCCAATTCCCACTGCTGTACATGCTCCTAATATTCATATGACATTACACAGCGTCCTACAGGCTGCAGGGAGCGTGGACCAGGCGCTTCACACACTGCGCCCATACACTCACAAGTGCCTTTGAAACACAGTAACCTGCACACAACCCCGCGCACAACAGTGTGTGGGCAGGCTGACTCATGCATGCCACAGCCTCAGTGGAAAAATGTCATAGAAAATTTCAACCAGCGCATGAACAAAGTGCTTACAGTACATGTTCCTGGAGAAGACGCAGTGATTCAGAAAGAGCTCAGAGTCGAACGGTAATGGCTCCCGAATGCTTTGAAAACACGTGTCGTCTCTAATTTGTCTCCCTCTAGGGTACAATTGGATGTTTTTGTGTGCAGTTTTGATGTTGTTGTTTATACTGTACTGTTATTTTCAGAGGGGAGATACATTTGTGAGTCTAATTGGAATTTCTCCATTTTCACCCCCCCCAAACACAAAATCAAAAGGAGTGGATCTCAAAGGCTCTGCGGAGGTTAGCAGTATTTTTTTTAAATTTTTTTTTTTAACACATTCACAGTTATGCCGGTCAAGCAACAGTAAAACCACATTTGTAGAAAAACTGATTTTAGTGCTGGATAATTTCCATTATTGATATTGCTGCCAACCTGTGGGGTGTTCCTGGCCTCCTGCCCAATATCAGCTGAGATTGGTTCCAGCCCCCACCCCCTGTGACCCTTGAAGGATAAACTGTATGCATAATAGATGGATGGATGGATGGATGGATGGATGGATGATTAATCTGCCAGTGATTATTGACCACTCAAGCGGCATGATAACCTTAAGGCGTTTCCTTCACAATAAAATGAGATGGATGGAGATTACTTGGAAAGGGGCGGAGCCTATAAAAAATGCCAAGTAGGTGATTTATCCATCTATCAATGGTAATAGATTTAATCAGGAGGAGATAAAATACACTTTTTCCACTGAAAGAAGCCTGTGATGTAATTCTTGTATTCTGTATATGAAGCAACATCCTCCACTTCTTATATAAGTGCAGCTACAGCAGCCGCTACTCAACGATCTCACGGCCCTTAAATATAGAACAGTGGTACATCAATGGACTGAGACCCATTCTTTTCAAAGGGATGAGCCATGAAAGAAAAAAAAAATCACCCTCCAGATTCATAGAACATGAAGCTTGTGTCCAACGAACTTGTTTACACTGTAAAATGTTATTTTCAGTATATTATATTCAGTCAGATAGGTTAGTATACAAGGCTAGTGACATAGATCAAAAGGAGCAATACCACAGAAGATCATAAGTGGGCGCTGTAAATCATGAGTTCAAGCCAGAAAGAAATTTCAATTATGGAAGTTAGATTTAGACCAATATGGCCACTTACATAAAGAGGAAGATAATCAAACCTCCCTTGAGAGATAGTGCTGCCCTCTTGTGGACATATGTATGTCTTAACAGTAAAGATGGTTGTAGTGAAACTGGAGCAGCAGCATGAATCCGCCTCATTGCAAAGGTTTTCTGTTCCTTGTTTGTGAATGTGGAAATCTTCAGGTAAGACTCTGATGTCTCTCCTGTTGCTATGGGCAACCAAACCTCACCATCTGGCACTTCATCCAAATTGGCAAGAAGTGCCGCCATAAGGATACTATTGCTTCAGTAATACTCTGGGGACGGTACGTGACAACTAATATTTTGTGTATTTGCACTTGACCAGAGCAACTGTATGAGAAGAGGAAGATCAAACGGTGTCTCACCCTCCTTCCACCACATCCCATAATCCACTTACCCCAGCTACCTCTCTCTCTCTCTCTCTCTCTCTCTCTCTCTCTCTCTCTCTTTCTCTCTCAGGGTAGAGCCATGATCTTGCCTGCTGTGGTGCTGAAATGAAACCAGCCCGTGCCAAGGCTGGCACCGGTGGAGACACACATGTCCGCCACGAACTTCAGGTGCACGCCAAAGGGGAATGGATAAATGAATAAATAAATAAATAAATACAGGAAGATTAAAACATCCACTGCAATATAAGCGAGGAGGATTTCTGAAAAGATTTGTGCGCGTTATGTAACTGGAATAGTTATTTGTCTTTAGTGCTCGGTCTCAACTCTGTTGCTAATGCTTCCAAAACACTGGCGCTTTTTGCATTTTCATGAGATAACGGAACAAAAGGCTGCTGATGATGCAAATGGAGCAAATTCATGCAACCGCACGACTCAAAGTTCATCCTTGTTTTTGTAAACCCTGAAAGACCTGAGTACAGATCTTAGTCAGCACAGGACACAGATTGGACACAGCACGAGGAGGAAAGCTGATTGGCTCGGAGCCATCAACGAGTGGCGGTGAGATACGGGTCGGATGAAACCTGCAGGTTCCAGATTCCAACCAGTGATGTGGAAATGTTGTTGAAATACTGCATCATATTCACACCATCACAGATTGTGGCATCATTAGGGAATGCAACAGATTTTTGGGGGGTGTTACGTAAAAGTACTCAATTGTTTATTCTGCAGGTTATTTGATCAGTTAATGAATCTATTAAATAACAAAGCATGATAATACGATACATAATATGCAGTATATGTCAGATACAGACTAAAACTGAAATATGTCCAATTTAATTTACTTTACGTTTTTTTTTTTTATTCAAATTTCTGATATTTAGGGTTCAATTGACTGAATTTATTTTTTACATTTTAACCATTAGGATTGCACGGATCTATAATTCATTATTCTGCTGATCACTTTCTTAATAAATAGATTGTCCCAGATATATTAGATGTATCATTATATATAAAGCAGTAAATGTATGATGTTTCGTTTTATATATTTTTATATGATTCATTGATCTATAGGTTACATGATCATGAATATAGCACTAGAATAGTATTAACGCAAACTCTGCTCATTACAATTCATAAGAATGTTAATATATTACTAATCATTTTCTAAATTAATTAGACTAATTTCCCAAAACCCATCTTACATCATTGTTAATGTATTTTAATGATAGTTATGAATCAATTTTCTCTTGATTAACTAATAAATGAACAAACAGTTGCAGTAGAGAGTCAACACATACTGTATGTATCTTTGTTTACCCTTCCTGGTGCCTACATTACCCATAATGCACCTTTGCTCAATTCACTTGCTGTTTAGGTTGATGTGAGAGGTGAAATTCGCATTTTCATGAGATAACGGAACACTTTTACCCTTAAACTTTGACTCCTGTGACATCACTCGATGTGACTCTTAATATTCCACACAGCCCCCCACAGAGTCTGAAATGATTCATACATTCCTCCTCACCTGTAAACAGATTTTGATAAACAGCTCAGTGGATGAATATTTTTGCCGCTCGGCTTCAGAGACATGAAACTAAATGTATCATTGATTTTTTTTTCCTGCACTGGAAAGCTGATTGCAGAGTTGATAATTCTTCCATTTAGTTGAGTGACAGAAAAATAATTCCAGGAGTTTGTGCCTTAAAGTGTGATCAGTCATAGTGTCATTACAAGTGGTCAATGTGGATTGATCACGGCACCAAATTACATTTGCCCTATGAGCATTGCAGAGTTCCCCTCTCCCTCCATTACCGCGGTAACTTTACCCTCCATCTTTCCCTGAAAATGAGTAATGTGTCTTTGTTTCCAACCCCATCACATCGCGGCCCCCCCACCCCCCTCCCTCGGGCCTCCGGCCTTTTCCCTTTCCATATCCCACCAGCGAACCAGCAGGTGGGCACTCCGGCAGGCGGCTGCGGCCTTGTAAGATATAAATGATTTAAATGAAGTGCGTAGCCTGTGCAAACACGCGGCCAAGGATTCCTCATCAATCTTGCATGTGGACAATCAAAATGAATTTCAGATGAGTGCGTCTTGGCGCTACCTGCCTCTGGAACTGCTGCTTTTTCACAGTGAAACAGAGGTGGGCTCTGATTTTCTAGGGAACTAGGACTATGGATTATGAATTATTGACAAGACCGCTATTTCCCACAATACAGCAAATTCCCTAGACAGCCCCACCGCTGCTGCTGCTGGGTTATGAGCGTGTGTTTTCAGCAGTGACCGGGGGAAGCGTCAATTATTCAATTAATGCGACTGAAAACACACTATGATTCAGGGTGTGTGAGAATCCCGATAAGGGGGAGTTTTGGATGTGAACTGACCCATATTCAAGTTAATCTCCCTTTCTCTCTCACACACACACTCACACACACACATATGCTAGCTGCTGTGCAATGATACCGCCAGAATCGAGGAAATATCCTGCTAACATTGTTTGTCACATGGCATATGTTCCCCTTTCCCCGGCATATGCCGCGGCTCCTCGCTCGCCACATCACACAGAGGGAGATACGGAATCATTACACGTGACACATATGGAAAAAAACAAAAACAAATGGTCGCACCAGTGCAAGTTTGCCTCAACTTTCAGGCGGAGTAATCGCTGTGTACTCCATATGAACCTCTCCTGTTCAGTGGCGCCATTTGAGTCACTTCAATGTAATTTCCGAGTGTCCCCAGGGACGGCCTCGAGGCGCATATATCACCGCAGTGTGGGGGAATCCCTCAACGAGTCCGCCCCCCTCCCTCCTCCCTCTCTCCCTGGCTGCTGCGGCTATAGAATGGTAAAAATAGCACTGTCCCTTCCTGAGCAGCAAACGCAGCGAGGTGATTGAATTGGGTCTTTTGCTCCAAATGACAGTGTTGGCCTTCAATACATCGGATCATTTCCTCAGTGTGTCATTGTTAATGATGTATCGCCTCATAACAAGAGCAGAGGGAGAGGCAGACAGGGAACAGCCATCAGTAAATGTACAAACACACCATTTTTTCTTCTTATATGAGCTGAGCCACAGTGACACTGGAGTACACAACTACACACGAGATCCCCTAGTATCATATTAACAGCCATTTTTCAAAATCTCTCCCTCTCCCTGACACTAGTGAGTGTAATATAGCAAGGGAACAATGTGAATTTAGGATTCTCTTATGAAATGAGGTCCCAAAACTGTCAGAGTCTTAAATAAGAAAACACAATGAGAGATGGCAAGAGCAGTCAAATGCAAATCTGGGTTTTCAGATGTCAGAAAATAGATGTCGTCCAAATCTGGGCCTAAAGTAACAAAGACAAGGAGGTGCAGAAAGGCAAAGGACTTTGTCCAGTTTGCCATTTTGTGCCCAAATATCACAGACATGCCTCACCAGGTTGAAACTAAGCGTGAACATCCGGGTATATTGGATGACACCAATAAGGAAATGGAAAAACTTGCAGTTCACAGGGTGGCCACTTGAGGCTGCCTCCAAAAGCGAGTCAATCCCCATAGACTTCCACGTCAAAATGGTCAACTTTAGAGGTGAATTAAACATGTTTAAAGCATGGTCCAAGCTCTTTGGCTCCAGATCCAGCTGTTGTTGTGCAACTGATCCAGTTTATAAGCTACCTTATATTCACTGCAAGTAGAAGACTCCTGAATATGACCGTGCTCGTTACATTTATCATTATTCTGCGGGTAAGGACGTCAAGTCGCGCCCCATTTCCACCCGACTTCCCGTCTCTCTCTGCTGCAATAATGGCTGGATGTTGAAAACTTAAACATAGGTCAAGTCGATATAACAGTTATTATCTCAGATATGTGGGGCTCGATTTCTCCTGACCTTTTTACTTGAGCTTTCTGTTCACACGTTCAATTCCTGCAGGGGTCATTTCTCTCCTTCTAAAAACCTCATATATCTGCCACATTCATTTCGAAGACGCCAAGCGCTGATTGATGACCTTTGCAACGGCTCCCATTGTAAATCCACTTCATGGTTTATCCCCCCCCCCCCCCCCCCCCCCCCCCCCCCCCCCCCCCCCCAAACCCTCTATTTGCTACATGCTGGAGTCTGGAGGGACAAAAAATGAGGCCAGAGAGGTCTGTCTGTTTGAGATTCAGCACATCTGATGAGTGGCATCTTAAAGGTGTGCGTGAGATAATCAGCGGGACATGTGATCACCTTCCTGCTCCTCAGAATAATGCATCCTTTTAGCAAGTTAGAGCTGGTGAACCCGGAAGTGTCATCTTGGCTTATTCTACTGTAAATCTGCAGTGCTCTCTCTCTCTCTCTCTCTCTCTCTCTCTCTCTCTCTCTCTCTCTCTCTCTCTCTCTCTCT